>JXTB01000652.1:0-177151 GCA_002914805.1 Parasponia andersonii
TTATAGGAAAAGACCTAGAAAGAAGAATTAGTAGAACTACCTTGACTAGTTTTGATCTATCTTGCTTTCTAGAGCTCCAACTTGAGTTCTACCACTTGGAAACTCTTGGAGATGGTTAAGGAAAGTTGAGAGAAGTGTAAAAAGGTATTGGAGAGGCTCAGGTCGTGGCTGGAGAGAAAGGGAAAGCAAATGACCAGATTTGGTCAAAAATCAATACTTAAAGGCTAAGAATGGCATAACTTAAATTCTAAGGGGTATTTTAGGTATTTTGCTCATTACCTTCCATGTGTCAAGCTCTAAAACATCCTTAGCATACTCACCACATTGCTGGTCAATCCTATACACCTAAGTGTAGACCAAAATGGTGAGTTTTGTCTTTTTGAGTTACTAAAGAACTAGTTCCGATTTATGATTCGAACTCCGGTATCTTGGAAGATAAGGTATATGAAATATGTAGAATATTTTTCATGATGGACACCATGCATATGGTGTCATTTTGAGGTTTTTCAAATACTTGGATAATATAAACCAGAGCCTCGGTATTCACTATGTGAATTTGACTGTGTTAGTATAAGCAGATACAAACACCATAGTCAACTATTATCTATTAGATGAAAAATGGCAACTCAAAGGTAAATATGTACTAGAGGGGTAATACAGTAATTTCACCCTACTAGTATGGCATTGCATTGGGGGTATATCTACAGGTATAGTATATGCTAAATGGATCAATCTAATTAATTGTTAATAAGCTTCACAGAAAATAAATGACATTTAGTCCAAGAGTTCAATATTAGGCCTATAGTGGTGTGTCCCAATATTAATGGACAAGATTCAGAGTTAATTATGATAGTGGGTATATGGTCTATTGGAGCTTGGGTTTTATGGATCTATCTAGTCCCCTGTCTAGCTTAAATTAAAGCCAAATGATCATTTGATGATCAATTGAACCCAAAAAGCCCAATAAGCCCATTAGGGTTTACTAATCTCTCTATAGTTAAGAGAAAAGTTCTCTAGCAACAAGACACAAGTGTTACACATAAAACACCCCCTTGAGAAGAGAGTGCCACACGAAAAATAGAGAGAGAGAGAGAGTAGAGAAAATCGGCCATCACTAGGGATTCATTGTCCTTGGTGTTTCGACCATCCGGGGAAAACGGTTCGAGGAGATTATTTTCTTGTTCATTTACGGATATCTTTGTTGGGAATCAAGAAGGTGACCACCCATTAAATCAATCAAATGGCTTTCGAGAATAGACAGAAAGATGAAAAGGTTGTGAAGTGAATCTGGGTATTGTTCTCAAGAGTTAATTCATGTTAAATCACGATATGAAACGTTTTGTAAAAAGAAAAATTTTAAACGACCGATTCCGCTATGTTTTTTAATTTTACAAAATTATAATATTCTTAAAAATAATTTTATGAAAATATTTTCTAAAAATTTATTCCAATAAACACCAACGCTTACAACCCATACTTGAGCTATCGGGAGAGCGAAAAAGAAGACAGGCGATGCCTCCTTTACCAAAACCACCAATCTAGCCACCACCCGCATTCACAAATGGCACTACGACCTCCTCACGCCACAAGTTATAAAACGCCTAGGGCCCTATCACCAATTGTTGCTCCGCTGACCAGAATTTGGTGATTGATAAATAGTAACCATTGTAAAATCAATTTTTCTTTATTTAAATAATAAAAATAGTGGGTCCCACACCTTTGAAGAAAAGTCAAGGCGTAGTTTCCTTTTCCTTCACTCTTTCTCGCTATGTCTCACTCTTCTTCTTTTTTTGCTTTTTGTAACCTCAACTACCACCAGTTACCTACCTCATAGCTCGCCGCCGATCTGCCGATGACCACCGTGGTACTTGGAACACATCGTTAAGCTGTCACGCGAGCAAAAAAGAAAATAGGTGATGCCCTCATTCACCAAAATCACTAATCTGGCCACCACCCGTATTCGCCAATGGCACTACGACCTCCTCACACCACAAGGAAGAAAATGCCTAAGGCCCAATCACCGATGGTTACTCCATTGACCAAAATTTGGTAATTAATGAATAGTAACTATTGTAAAATCCCATTTTCTTTACCTAAATAATAAAAGTAATGGGTCCCACACGTTTGAATAAAAGTGAAAGTGTAGTTTCCTTTTCCCTCCCTTTCTCCCACTCTTCTTCTTATTTTGCTTTTTGCGACCTCAACTACCACCAGCTACCCACCCCATAGCTCACTGCCAATCTATCGATGACCACCTTGTTACTTGGAACCCACCATTGAGCTGTCGCGCGAGGGAAAAAGAAGATAGGCGACGCCCTCTTTGACCAAAACTACCAATCTAGCCACCACCCGCATTCGCCAATGGCACTACGACCACCTCACAGCACAGGGAAGAAAACGCCTAAGGCCCCGTCACTGATCGGTGCTCCTTTGACCAGAATTTGGTGATTGGTGAATTGTAACCTTTTAATGTCATTTACCAAATTCTATTAAAATCTATCTAATAGTTTCCTTGTTCCAATCAAACACTATATAATAGTACATGGTTATCTTAAAATATCATCCAAATTGTTTTCTTATTTTTTCTAAATACTACCTGATAGCGTCCTAATTTTTCAAGAGACTAAAATAATTAATTAGTTTGATAAATATATCTTTCAATTATCTAATAATTAAAAGGATATTTGCTTATCAATAAATAATTTATTAACTCTCATATTAATCCTCTAAAATTTCATAGTTGTACTAGTACTTTCAACATTGTAGATATAATTTAATTCTACAAGAGAATTTTAAACTTAATCATTGCCTATAATGAACAAACCTACATATGACATTTATAATTAGAGTTAGGTCCAAGTTGTTAACCTCTCTAATTATTTTTTTATCTTCAAGCTTTGTTGATTCTTTAATAAATAATTAATTTATAAGTAATTATAAATATAAATTGTGTTAACTATTAACAAAAATAACACATTCATTGTTCAAGACCCAAACTAATACTTGAGAGAACATCTTTTCCAACTTCTAACTTGAGAATGAGTAGATTATATATCTGCAAAATATGTTCTCAGCAATTTGTAATACTATATCTCTAACATACAAAGGTAATAGTATGTTAATATAATAGACCTTCCTCATATAAATAAAAAGACATAATACGATAAATAGGAGCTCATAATTACTCGGAATTAAGATCAATTTATATATGATCCTTAATTAAATAATATGAGTTCTCTATATTCTAAAGAAGCTTACTAGATTCATTTTCATATTGGTCTATTTCTATGTAATATTTATTGTATATAACACCTCTTATTAGAATGATTCTATATTTATGTTGACGAAGGTTTTGTCAATAATGAATTTTTATGGTTTATGATGCAGTTTGTGTGTAAAAACAAATTAAAAAATAAAATAAATAAGGAGACAAGAGTTTTATAGTAGTTAAACCAAAAAAAGATGAGTCTGCGTCTACTATTTTTCATTATCTTCTACAGAATTACAAGAGTTTCTCTAAGTCTCGAGCTGAGACTAGAGAGAATTATAGAGAGAGTGAGTGTATAGTGAAGCAATTGTGAGATGGAAGACAATGAGACTATGCCCCCTTTATATAGGTGAGAGTAGCTCAATATTTCCTAATTTTGAGAATGGAAAACTATCAATAAAAAATATAGTTTTAAGTTACAATACAAAATTCGGTAATAATTAATAGACAAGTTGCTTAATCACTACTTAGAAACTTGTTTCCTTTTTCTTCTAAGTTATCCATTTTTATGAAGCTTAATCGTGTTCCCTTTTGTTGTTTCTCTAGGTCGCACATCATTTATCTTATGCAAAAAGGTCGTATGTTGATCATAGTGTCAATGTGTGATCTAAGGATTTAATTGATTTAAGCATAGACTTTCCTCTCAAGCATTGATCATTTAAGACCACACAATAATTTACAATCTAAATAAATACATTACCCATAATAGATATAGACCTCATTAATAATTTTAATTAAATAAAATCCCAGTTTCACTCAAAGATTATAAACCATTTTAGATTGTTATTTTTAAACTAAACCCTCTTATACATAACATTTATATACTTAGTCTAAGCTCACATTAATAATCAAGAAAACAATATGATGTTTAAAGTACATAATTAGAAACAAATACAAGCAAATGTAAAGAAAATATAATTTTATTTATTAATCAGCCATAATCCATATTTCATGCTTTTAGGAAGTAATACTAAACAAATTTTGTTTTTACTAGTCTCAATCAAAGAAAAATAATACTCTAAAATAAACCAAACAAAGATCCTAAACACCTAACACTAACCAAGTTTCACTCGTAGAGCATTTTTATCAAAGATTTCACATAGCTAAAAACTCAAAGAAAAACTCTGAATACTATAAATGTCTAAAATTTTAATTCAAGTATTATCCTCATCTTATACTAGATTTATCATCCTCATCTTGTACTAGATTTTTCAAGTGTGTGGGTGCATTGCCAATTATATCGAATCATTTATAACTCATATCAGTTTACGTAAATACACATGTTTCCGATCTCAAAAAGGGTCTATTCATCCCTAAAGTAAGAATCATATGGGGCACCTTCCTAAGTATAGTTTATTATCATTTATCCTTGATTGGTATACAGGTGCTCCACGTCTCTTGCCTACTCAACTCTCTAGACATAGATACACACCAATTTCTTTAGGGTCTTACTTTTCAAAGCCATTAATTAAACTTCTAGAAAAATCATTCTATTGTAAAAATTTTGTTCTTTTGAAATATTCGATTTTATAAAATAATGTCATGCATAAGGATGATCATGCCTTATATAAAATAATATGTTACATGTCATTGATTTTTATGTAAAATACATATAACACATAATTATACAATGTAAAACTAAAGCAATTTAGTATGGTTTAGTTACCTTAAGTTTAAGTAAAATAAAGAGTCAAAAAAAATGAGAATATCTTCCAAATACTTGCGAATTATGTGCTCCATTTACATTATCAGTATTATGAGCGCAAAATTTCTTATTTCATTTCTCTTATTATAATGAAATTTTTTGAAAGATTATTTTATCTTTATAAAAGATTCACTTAAGATGAACATAATTTATGTATGAAATTAAAAATGTCAAATATAGAATATAACTAGTATCTCATGCAATAATCCCACAAATAATTTCATAAAATATGCTAGTAGATTAAAACTCCGAAAATCAAAACAAAAACAATAACTAAAATTGACAATAGCTCATATAAAATTATGTTATATTACTCACTCGTAAATTTGATGTAAAACTTTTACAACAATATTTTAATACAATATTTTATTATACAAAATTAAAAGAAATCACAAAACATACTCAGAAATAATACTTATTCAATTTTAAAGTTAAAACACATAATCTATCAATTTCTTTTGATATTTGACTAACAGATACAAAATGATCTATTTCTCCTATATCCATATAGTTTAATATTAAAAATTTTTTAGGATATATTATACATATAAGAAAATAACTAGAAATTTTTATTGGCTCTAAAAGTGATATTAACTAATTCTTCAAAATTTACAACCACCATCTTTAAAAAAACATCAACACTAAATCACAATAATACACACAAATTTAGAAAATCATGAACAATAATCCATTAAAAAATACCACCTATTACAGTGATAAAATAATATATTCATAAACATATCCTAAAAATATTAGATTATGAAGAGCTCTATAAAAATAATATAAAATCTAGAATCAGAAAATAGTATTTAATAACAAATTTTCAGCACACCAAACAACGTGTAATTAGACATGTCCAGAAATAACCACGAAAAAAAAAGTGTATAAAAATCAATTTTGTGCTATTTATAAAAATTTATAGAATACTGAGATTAGTTTTATGAGAATACAAAACAGTGACATATTTCTAACTAGGGGTTATAATAATCACAAAATAATTAATTGTATATGTTCAACCACATAACTACAATCAATAAAAAATTATATCATGTCTATAGACTAAGATAAATAAATAAAAGAATGAAGTATAGATTTTACCTGTAAATAATACAATAGAGATAACAATTTTATAATTCTTACACTTAAACTTCTCTTGGAGATTAATAATTTAAAAAAGAGAAAAGAAAATGAAGAATAAAACTTTGAGAATTTCTCTGTGTTTTTAGAGAGAAGAGAAGAGAAACCATTTTTTTAAGGAGAAGAGAAAGAGACGGAGGTGGCCGGGTTTATTTTAGAAGAATAAGGAGCAATAGTTATATTCGAGAATTCTAGTATAGGAGAGACAAAATCTCTCTTATATAGGAGTACTTTTTGAGCCATTCGATTTAATACAATGATTGTTAAAATAGTGATCGTAAATTATAACAAATATCCCTTAGTATACCAAAATATATTCGACTTTTTTCTTCTTTTTCTTTTTTTCTCCACGATCTTAGGCAAATCTGGTTCTCTCTCTCTCTCTCTCTTAAATAGGGTTTTTGGCATTTTCCTGCTAAGATAATAGAAAGAAAAAAAATAAAAATTTAAGGCCATTTCCTTCGTTCTCTCTCTTTCTCTATCTTCTCCATGACCTCTTCTAATTTAAGGTGCTCAAAGAGAGTTTTTTATTTGCATTTTAATTAAGGAACTAAAGGGGAAAAAAAATTTAAGTGTAGAAATTTACTTTCGGGATTTCCTTTTAAGACTTTGTGCTCATGGTGTGATAAAAACCTCAATCTTATCTTTAAATATGCGTGGAAGTGAATTTTAATTTTGTATATAATTATTTTTCTTTTTGGTCTTCACATTGAAAAGAAAGGATCGATAAGAAATCCTATGTTAAAAGTGCAGATGCATTAAAGAACAATAGTGGCTAGTGACTTTATTAGCTTCTACCTTTTAAGGTTTTGTTTTTTTCCCTCCCCGCAACAATGATAGTCGCTCCACTTTTGAGGTCTCTGAGAGAAAACAAAGAGAGAGAGAGGATTTAAAGAAAGAGATGACGTTCCAACAAAAAAAAGATAGGACATTTTTTTCTCAGGAGAGTAACATTAATTGGAGTAGAGTCCATATGCTAGTTAGTCTTGACCAATAGAATCCATTAAAATCCACTCTTATAGGTAGGAGGAATTTTGACGCTTTCTATTAAAATCCACCCTTATAGGTAGGAAGAATTTTGCCGCTCCTACACTAGAATTCCCCTACATATAAATTTACTTGCATTAAAGTGTACGATCACAATATTATTAATATTAGGACTACTTTCACTCACACACACCGCACATCTTTCATTTATAAATTAAATACTTTACATAATTAACATGTCATATTAAATTAGTTTTTAATTCTATTCCCACGACAGCACTTTTTATTTCTTATTTTATATTTACTTTAACAAATATGTATATATTTATGGTACTTTATATAATAAGACTCCTATAAGAATCTGTTTGACGGAGGTTTTATCAACAATAAATTTGGGAAAATTATAAAATGTAGCTTGGGTATGAAAATGGTTAATTAATCAAAGTAAATAAAGAGACGAGAATTTTATAGTAGTTCAGCCCTAAAAAAGATGAGCCTACGTCTACTGTTTTTTACTATTTTCTGGAGAATTATAAAAGCTCAAAATTACAATGTGTTGTTTAGAAAGAAGAAGCAAGAGTCTAAAAAGTTCTCAAAAGATCTAAAAGATAAAAGATCAAAGATATCCCCAAAAAGATCAACAAATCCCCGACTGAAACATTGAACTCCCTTTATATATGTAAGAATAGCTCAGTGTTTCCCAATTATGAGAATGAGTAACTATATAATCGGAAAATACAATCCGAGTAACAATATAACTGGGTAATAACTTAACTGAGATGACTGGTCGATCTTTAAAGAGAAACTTTTGTTTCCCTTTCTTTGTAAGTTACTCGTTTTGACGAAGCTTAGTCTAGTTTTCTTTTCATTCTGGTCGTACTTAACTCGTTCGAAGGAGGTTGCACTAACTTATGCGGTGGAGGTCATACTTAACTCTTTCGGAAGAGGTCGCACTTAACTCTTTCAAAGGAGATTACACTTAACTTTTTCGGAGAATGTCGCACTAAAACTCTTTCAGAGGAGGTCGCACTTAATCTTACTCATACGATCTGACACGTTCACTTGGTCATCTTTTCCCTTTTTGGTATTGACCAACATATAAGATTTTAGACCGCACAACAAAATCCACGCTTCTAGAGATTTCCTATACATAATAATAATATATCTTCAATTAATCGGTTCTAAATTACCTATATCTAATCCATGCGTCTGCATTTAAAACCATCTTACATGCTTATTAAATATAATATACTATAATTTAAAAGCCAAAACAAACATGTATAGATTCAAATTAGTAGATAATTAAACACATAAGTACATAAACAATAAACAAAACTCTTTAATTTTTTTTTTAGAAAAATTATAGCATGCCCGAAAGGATTCTAAATAATTATGCAGTCTAGATTAAAAATAAAATAACAAAAATATCATCAATATGCATTAAATGTAAAATTCACATTAACATTTTTTATTAGGGCACATATTTCTTGATCAAGTATTGTTGATATTGTCACCGCATAAAATTACGTTTAGACACAAAATGTTATATCAATTAAAGGACATTAAATTCAAATAATAACAAGTAATAATCCATCTTATATTCATAGATATTACATAAAATCAAATTTAAAATAAATTAAAACTTAAACTTATTGTAAACTAAAAGAGCATAAATAGCTCTATTTTTTTCCGATTCTGCTCCCAGGCAAAACTTGAGCCTCGGCATGTAACACGAGGCGATTCCCAAGCATCGCTGAGCGGTACCTTCCCACGACAATGTTCAAGGGTCATGTTATGTGTCATCAGACATTAGTCAACGAATACATTCAAAAAATGACAATCAAACTTTGATTGAACGGTCCGATCAAAAAAACTTACTCCAAATCTAACGCTTTAAAGTTGGCGAACAATGGCGAGAGGGGTCACATTTAAAAGCTGGTGGTATGAGCTTCTTTTCTTACCGGCGACAATAGGATATCGGAAGCTTGCGGTGGCCATTTTTGCTCTCTCAGTTCGCAGTGGTGCTAGGCAGCATTCTAGGCAGAGAGTGGGCTAGGGTTCTAGGTTCTTAAGGACCGCGTGTCGTTTGGTAGTTGTGGCGACATTCGAGGACGAGCGAAAACGGCTGACTTTGGGGCCGCAGATCCTACAGTTTTGGGAAAGGTTTTGTCGTGAAGAGGATAAAGGGTAACTTGTGGTTGTTTTGCCAAGTGGCAACCCACAAGTGGGGGGTTTCATCCATCCGAGCACCATTAGAAAATAAAAATTATAAATTTAAATTTAGAAAAAAAAAAAAAATCCCTCCGTGTTTGCACTTAAACTCTCGGCCAGAACATCTTTTCTTTTCACTTAGATACAAATTCAAATTAAACCATTCTTAACAATTTTTTAAACTCAGTTTTTCATGTAATTCCCACCTAAATCCTTTTTAAATAACGGAATGATAAATTCTTAAAATTTCACGGCAAGTACAAGAAACGCTTTCGAAAACACAGGTTGAGGATCTATTTGCAGTTCTTGTTAATATTGATTTGTGATTAAGAAAATAGGTGTGAAAATATTGTTCCGTTCTTTTAAATTGTTTATGAAAGAACATGTAAAGAGATTTTTCTAAAAACAACTTATGGATTAAAAAGTAATGTAATTCATGATTCTATTTGGTAATAAAAAAATTATTTAAAAAAACTGTGCAGAGAGTACATGAAAAGTGGTAATAAACTCACCATTCTTTATAACTAGAATTATGAAAACCCCTTTCCATATAAACTTCAAAATTTATTTTTCCTTTTTTCATAATAATAATAATAAAATTTTATTATTTTTTCCTTATTAAAGAAGAGTATTTTATCTTTCGAATTCAAGTACCAAATTTAATTTTTTTTTTAAGCAAAATATTATCACTATTTTCACCTTGAATTTGAAGTCTAATCCTATTATGTTTTAAAAATAAATATACTGCGTTTGACTCTTTTCCTTTTTCTTGTTTTTGTTTTTGTTTTTGTTTTTTTTTGTTTTTTTTTTTTTTGAGGAGAGAGTTTGACTTTATATACAGTTTAGTTCCTGAATTTTTGTTTATTTTGCTTGTAGTTTCCAAGTCTAAATTATCAAATTTATTTGTTTGTCAATAAATTGATTTTATTTCTTTTCTAAATGTAAGCAATACATATCACTTGTGTCTTACAGATCTCCCCTTTGGAGTAATGAGATTTGAGAATAAATTTTTCGAATCAACAATTTTTGCCTATTATTGCGTCTCGGAACCTTATTCCAAATTGCTGAAGGGGACAATATATACATATATATACACAACTTTAACGTAAAAAAATAAATTAAAAAAAACAAAACAAAACAAAACTATACGTAAAGTAGAATGCCAACAAAATGAAAAAAAAACACTTGCAAGCGCATGCCTTCTACTAGTAAGTCTGAGACATGTTTTCCAGGAACCCTGAGAAGACCAAGTATACAGGCTAACAGACAGCACAAGAGGAATGAGAAACCCTGTATAGAACACGTTCAGCCAAAGTGCCTTTAGAATGTTTACAGATACTCTCGTTCAGCCTTTGTCGATTTCAATACTTCGATCATATGGGTAAGAGCCCAAGTAAAAGTGGCACACTGACGACTCGAGAATCAAATATATCTATGATTTATTACCTAACCTGTATGAAAAAATTTGGAATGACAAATAAAAGGACAGAATCTACATTCTACGGGAAAAGGTATACAAATAACAAAAATCAGGTTAGCCAAAGAGATCCATTTCGGAAGAAGTCCATATGCAGCACCAATAATATGTCTGATCATTTGGACCCAGAGGAAAAAACCTTGTAATCTAATTTCCGAAGCCAACCTTGGAAGACTTTCCAAATATTATGCACAAAACCTGCTGATACGGAACTCTGGTCAGAACAAAGCCAATCAGTTTAGTCGTGAGAGTAGCACCATCCATTTCAAAGACAAGTTGCATCAAAAGCCCGTTACAATGCCAGTCTGGTTTGAACAGAGACATGAGCATTCTGGTTCAGTCAAATTCCTCTTGACAAGCCGTTTATCACGGTTAATCATCAATTTAATCAACGGTAGTTTTTGTGCCACCTGACGCCAGATCTCATTCACTGTTCCACTTCCGTAGTCAAAATAATGCTTCACCTGCATTCCAACATTTAGATTCGAATATTGATGTAAACAATTGTATTGCGTGTGTTGTCATCATTCAAGAAACCATGTTCCCTAAAATCACAAACTCTTTGATTCAAATTTCCTACCCATAAAACTGCAGTTAGCAAATGCCACCTCACTGTTTATAATATATATGGAGATATTAAAATGCTGCATCACAAAAGTTTACTGTTTAACATGATCTTATCTAAGTCAAATCTTTCAAGTGTGTTCGCCAAAGGTGCCAGATTGGAAAAATACACACATAAATGTATGAACATGTGTGAATATATTTACCATATAGTAGTATACTAAATGGGATACATACATGAAGAAAACCAAAGAAAGGGCAAAGTCTTAACCTTTTTCAACTCTTTCTGATACTCGAGAATTCTTTCAGCAGTTATTGCTCTCAGCATTGCCACTAAGAATCCAGGCTTCAGAGCCACAGTGGTTTCAACAAATATCGCGATCTTCCGGTAGTCTACGACATCTTCGAAAGGCAACTCGATGTCATCACTGATTATCACTGGTACACACAAGCTGACTATCGAATCAAATAATCGACAGGCTGATGGAGTATCACCAGCAGGATTTAGACAGAACTTAGATGTATGCATCCCATGTGAAGCAGCACGTCGGCTCTCTCTGGATTGTACTCCATGTTTTATTATAACGTCATCTTCACTTTTAAGTATTTGGAAAAGCAAATCACGGATCTTACCTCCCTATAAACGAAAAGAGAACCACCAAAATGAAAAATAAAAATAAGAAAATAAGGAAAATAAAGAAAAACTAAATAAGTGACTCCAAAGATCGTCTAAATGAACAGAGATTCCTTTGATTACAAAGTAACACAGAAGGAAGCCCCAGAACAATGAGCCAATAGTAAGTGAGCTATAACTGAGCATTTCAAAGATAAACTTCATGCAAAGTAACATTTCAAAATGAGAACTTTCAAAACAGAACCAGTAATATGTTGTTCAAGTTATAACCAGCACCATCCAGACAAGTTGCAGCAAAAACTAAATTTAGCACCATAGAGCAAGGGTAAAATCAGGCAGAGTGCATATCATACTAGAGAACAGATTGGAAAACCTGGTTACTTATTCCACAAAATAAATGAAGCCTAAAGGTAAGAAGAATTATGTAATTTTGTGACTGTAAACTGTGTGTGTGTGTGAGAGAGAGAGAGAGAGCTTATGATGCTGTAAACCCCTCTTAATATCCATAAGCCATTAAGAGGTTCTCACATTGACTTGGACATATGGTAAGATTTCCACAAATCTAACACAACCAAATTTAGATGCATTTTGCTAGGAGCCACTAAGAGGTTCTCACATTGACTTGGTTTAAGATACATATGGTAAGATTTCCACAAATCTAACACGACCAAATTTAGACGCATTTGGCCAGTACTTAACATTACAATTCAAACTATAATGATGCCGGTACAGTTTTATATCAAGAAAACTGAATCTCCCTCGAGAACTAAGTACCTTACCCACAAATATACATCCCCCACACCCATGATCGATATCTTATCCAAATTTTAATACTCTAACAGTGTCCCTACAAACCAGATTTATCAGTTATGCACCAATTCCTGGTCTCAATCATTGGCACCGATTATCAGTCATGACAAGGTTTACAAAACCAATAAAAGCATACATAATCACTGCACACATTTCTCTGTCTATCGGAACTTAAGTATGGTTTTACTCCAAAACTAAAATCTTAAGCTCTTAGCTCTACTACGTAAAGTACCAATTGCATGATTGTCGACTGAAACAAGCTCATGGCAGCATTAGAACAGTCTATTCCTAGTTTCAATACACAAAATTCAATTCATACGAAAATGTACTAACAAAATCAATCAATGAACAAAAGGGCCAAAATAAAATAAGCTCAAATCAACCAAATTACCTCTTTTCGGTACCGAGCGCCCATGAAGAACAACAAAGTGTTGCGATTTTCAACACCGATATCACCCTGATAAACGTTAACTCGATGCGAATACGGCAAAATCACGTCCTTAACAAGCGACCCCTGATCACGCCTCAATCGACCAAAATCCGAAACGAGCAGAGCACTCTTCTTAACACTATCAATGACTCTATACAAAGCATTGGGATCCGAAGCTACGATCACGTGGTCGCGCCCATTGTTCCTCTTCCAGTACTCCTGCGCCTCAAGCCACTCCACCAACGCCTCCTGCGTCTCCTCATCGCTGTAAGCTGGTCTAACCGGGTCCAAACCCGGTTCAGCCGCCGGTCGGACCGGATTAACGATCAAACTCAACGACGAGAAGAACGGCACGTAGAACAAGTCCGCATCATCCGGTTCGGAAACCCGGACCACGGACGATCCAATTCTCTCCAAATCGGGTCGGAGCAAGTCCCGGAAGAGGTGCCACTCCGCCATGTGTTGATGCCCAGGGTACTTGAGCTTCGTGACGTCATCAACTGGCCGACCGCCGCGGGCCAGGGAATGGTGCTCGATGACGCCATAGGTGAACCTCGTCGGGAGATCATAGAGGTAAATTCGGACCGGATTTTGGCCATAGCTCTGGAGATTCTTCCTCGAATTGACGGAGATGGAAGCCGATTCGCCGGCGCCAAAGGGCAGAGCCGATCCGAGCTTGGAGGTGGGGCCATGGAAGATGTTGAGGACAGCGTAGACGACGAAGACGAAGGCGGCCGTGGCCAAGGCTTTCTTGGCGAGAGAGGCTTTCCTCGCCATTGTTAAAATGCGAGCTAGGGTTAGGGTTTCGTTGGGCTTCCGAGAGGCATGGGAACGCAGTGGTGGAGATGGTGGTCTTGGTTCTGTGGAGGTTGTTTTGAGTCGCGAGCTCATTGCATTCGAGTTTTGGACAGGGCACCCTGATAACGTGCGCTGGTGGGGTACAGAGACGTAAACTTAACACCCTTTATGTTACAGTTATTGAAAGGGAGGGCCTATATTACCGGGTTGGAACCCCCTGACAGAATGGGGTCTCTTTTTTTTTAAACGAATATTCAATTAAATTTATTTTACTAAATTGGGATAGACCATCACATTCCAAGTGCAAGAAAAGAATTCTTTCCATTTACTTAAATCCAAAATAAATGATATAAAACAAATAAAAAAATTAAGAAAAAAAAGGGCTACGAGCTACATGCTAGTACTATAATTCAAAAAATATCATAAAATGACTATGTATTTCAACCTTTTTTCTTATGAAACCCCCTTATGTTTTAAAAAAACTATATACGAAAAATCTCCATTGAATTTGTTTTTTATTATAAAAAGTCATATAATTTGACTACTTTTGAGACTCGACCTTCTTATATAAATTAAATTGAGAAAATTAATAAAAAAATAACAAAATTATCGCTAGTGGATGGTATATTTAAGTTTAAATTATATTCTTAATTTATGTTTATATACATGGATAATTATTTGAAAACAATTTTTTGTTATTTAAAAGATCGATTATTGTTTAGAAACTAGTATAGATAATTCTTAAATTTATTTCAAATCTAAATCTACCATTAACTTAGGGTAATTTTGTCATTTCTATCAATATCTAATATTTTGATAATTTAAGGGGATTGAATTTTAAAAATAATCAAATTATAAGGCTTTTTGTAATAAAAAATCAAATCCAAGGAATTTTCTCATATTTTTTAAAATACAGGTGATTTCGTAAAAAAAAATTATGAAATAGAGCAAGGGGGCATTAATATTTTTTTTCTTTAATAAATTTGTATATAGATTTTAGCAAAATTTAACATTTGCTCCCTCTGGAATTAAAATTCACACACATGCCCCCGCTTTGAAATTTAAACATGTGTGAGGTATGTGACATTTTAAAAGTTAGGCTCCATTTGGATCTTGGATTTTAGGTTTTTTAGGTATTTTGTTTTCTTTTGTTTGGATCTAATCAAAGATTGAAAGGGAAAAAAAAAAAAAAAAAGCTATTGAGATTGCGTGAGGGATGTTTAGAGTAAATTTGAAGGATTTAGATCATAATAAAAAGATTATGGGAGAGAAATATTGAAAACTAAGTTTTATAGAATTCTAGGAAAATATTTTCTCTCTTTTTTTTTAACTTTTCCCTCACGATTTTTTCTCCACTAAAATTCAGATTCCAAACATAACCTAAAAAACTAAAGACTTCAATTAGCCCAAAACTAATGATTTGTTTTAAGGCTTATTTGCTAAAACCTAAAAATACAAGCCTTTTTATTTATGATTGTTTTCACTTTTTGTATTAATTTATTCTTCTCATTTTGTGCTTTGGCCATGTCTTGAAGTAGGGGTGCACATCAGGTTCGGACTTTCAGGTTTGGATTTGAGAGAAATGAGAACCGAAACCAAACCAAATAAATTTCGGATTTTTCGGATTCGGGCGGATTTGTTGGGTTTAGGTTTAAAGGAAGTTGGACCTATAGGCTTAAGAGAAAAAATAATAATTAAGCCCATGATATTTTAAGAGCTATTATTTGTATTTAGTTAGTATTGAGCTCATTTTTGGCCTAATTAAGTGTTGGACCTAAACTAATTAAAAATATAAAAGTTCTTAAGTAATTTTTTAAATGCAAATATTTTATTTTATTTTTTTATTTTCGGGTTTTTAGGTTCAATTTGGGTTTGGGTTAAACACAAACTAAAATGTGTAACCCATAACCGAACTAAAAGTCATTCGGTTCGATTCGAGTTTCATCAAGTTGGGTAAAGTAGAGGTATTCGTAGCCGATGTGGACAGTCTAAATCGCTAATCTAAAAACTAATCTAAATGTGCAGTTTGGCCAGTTCACCGATCCGTGCAGTTTGAGTTGGTCAATTCAAACCGACCAGATTGTACCTATATTTTTGCAGTCAGTTTGGACGATATTTGCGATTTGAAAACTTACAAAATTTAAATTAATATAACATCAACTAAGCTTATATCATAATCATACTTCATCTAAAATATAAAGTTCAAATATAAAACAAAACCATAATAAAATTAAAAGCTACAACCAAATCAAAAGTCCTAGTAAACTAAAAATTTAGTTACAACTTACAACCTAATCAAAATCAAAGAGCAAACTTAAAATTTTTAATTTTAAACACGTTACAACAATAAGGCTTAAAGTCTAAAATATCATAAGAGTCTTAAGTCTTAAATGAACTAAGAGTAATCATTACTCAATTAGAATGAATGAGCTTAAATTTTTAACTATTAATATATATATATATATATTTTTTCCTTAAAAAAAAATACATATAGAAACTTACTAGCTAGTTCGGTTTGAATCTGACCAAATTTATCTGAAACCGAACTACGAACTAGTGAAGTCAGTTTTCATATTTTCTAATCTGTAAATAGCTATTTAAGAAAAAAAAATGGCATGGTTCGGTGCAGTTTGGACTAGATTGGGCAGTTTCTGTAGTTTGATAATTATTTTGAACACCCATAGGGTAAAGTGTCAAGTGGGTTTTATTAGGGTGGGCAGCCTTACTTTCCACTGTTGTCCTTTGCTTTGAGACTTAAAAAAGGTATGTGCTAGCTCCCCACATATTATTCAATTTATTTAAGTTTGTTAGGTCCGTTTTTCATATATGGCTAGATTAAATATGTCACGAACTTAATCCCGGACAAATGGCAGATTGGGAATTTTGCAATTAAAAGATGTCTTTAAATATTTTACAAAAATATCGAGTCAAATTTTATAATTTCAAAACTTTTAGAAAACAGTTGTAATATTTAAATAAACTACATTTAGATTCACAAAATCTTTATCAATGATTTAAAGTTCCCTCGTATATCCACTTGTAAGTATATATAATTAGAGGCTTAAATAAATAGAAGAAGACTAGAAAATACCAATTATCAAGTCGAAATAAACCAAAAGAATTGCTAGAATACGAATATTAATCAATCAATTCTTTAATGCTGTAATTAAACCTGAGGAGGGAGAAAAGTAGGAGGATGAGTATATGAATACTCAATAGAGATTCGATTATATATTTTTAGTAATAAATTATATAATATTTTCAAATTCTTGCATGGTTAGTTAAGTATTCTAAAAATTTTTTCAAAATCCACTTATTAAATTATTTTTCTAAAGGTTCACAAAATTCCTTGTCAAGTACGTTTTTGAAATCCAATGGTGCACCAAATTCCAAACTTTTTTCATATTTCCAAAGTCCAAAAGTTCACAAGTTTCAAACTTTTATCAAATACACTTTCAAAACAAATACATATCTATACTATTGAATATACAACAATGCAATGCAATCATGATGAAATATCTGAGATATTCAAATGAAACACTCGTAAGTCTGAACACCCTATTTGGGTACCGTAAGTCTGAGCACCTTACTTGGGTACTGTAAGTGCATGGTTGTGTAAGTGTTATGAATACATGCAATGCTATATGAATGACATTGATGAGACTATGTATTTTTTTTTTAATATAAAATCACTAAAACAACCATGCAGTAATCTCGTATTCAATTCTAAAAGCCAAATTTCTAAACTCATCAATTTTTCCATAATTAATTTTTCATAAAAATCCATAAAATCCAGTTCCTGAAATAAATAGTTAAAATAAAATATATGGCATGCTACCTAGTGTGACGTTATTCCTAGGCAATTTAAATTTCAAATCATCTCTTATAGGTATAAACACAAATTTTTAGAGAATATTCCATGAAATTCCATATTTATTTAAAATAAGCAAAATTCATAATTAAACTAATTTTAGAATCAAGTAATCGAATTCCTACCTCAAATAAGTGACTAGACAATGCTACAGAGCTATGGATGCCATTTGACACCATTTGGTAGTCGTTCGGAGGGTCGGGGGTCGTTTTCGAACCTTCGGTCACTTTGTTCAAAAATTCGATTTTCGAACGGAACTTCAAATCGTGAAACAGACTTCACCACTAAATCCTTAATATCCAAAATAGTTAGATTAGATATATAATTTGACAAATTTAAGTTTTGAGCTGAGACTCGGCTCGTGGCACGTAAAATGGCGGTATTCACGAGCTTTATGCCTTGAAAATCGTGCCACTTGAAATCATATGGATGTTTTACATCAAAGTTTGTTTCTCGACATCATTGAATCTATATTTGAGGTCGAAACTTTGTTTCAAAGTCCCGAGCCTTAAACGAGCCTTCAATCCAAAAATTTTCAAAAGTACCATTTTTCAGAAATATTTAGAAAAATGTCACATTTTCAATTTGAAAATTTTCCCATTTCCAGATTTTGACTCAACACAAAATTACCGTAATTATTCCTGTTTCAATCTCCTCTTTTTACCACTAAAGTTTCATGATCAAGTTAATTAGTTTCAAAAAGAATTACAAAAATATCACTTTTGAAAAATATTCATGAAAAATACCAACTTTCAAATCCCAATTTTCTCACACTCAGGAATTAAATATTCATGCAAACTAACTGGTTATCTTCACGTCTTAAGTCACTTAGGGTTTGCTTAGATTCACTTCCAGTTTTTTGTTTAAGTAAATCGAAAATAGAAGTAAAAGTTTTGTTTTGATTTTCAATTTTTATAAACAAAAATATGTTTAGCAAACTTTCTTTCAATACTTGTTTTCGTAAACAATAAAGTGCAAATAAGAAGAGAAAAAGTAATATAAACTTATATTTATGTATGTATATGTATATATATATGTATTTATGCATTTATGTACACATATTTGTATGTTATTTTGTTTTTGAAATTTGTTCAAAAAAATAAAGGTATTAGAAATTTTTTGTTATCACTTTTTCTGAAATTTTTGGTAACAATTAAAAAAAAAAAAAAACAAAAACAAGGTTACGAAGCAAACTTCTAAAAATAATTTCTATTTTACTGTTAAAAAAACAAAAAATAAAAAACAACAGTGAATCCAAACACCCTTAATCTACGTATAAAATTTCATCGCTATAACTTATGTGGTCCACAAATAATTAGGAAAATACCATAATTTATATTACAAAAACGGTGGAAAAAGTTTAAAGGCTCACCAGAGCTCTGTCGAACCAAAGTGGCGGGTGATCGGTGGATCGTATTCATAGGCATGTATAATAATTTGTTGATTTTGCGAAAACTAAAAGTCGTTGGAAAGCCTTGCAAAAACCCTCTCCCTAGTATAGTCAAGTGAGCATGGATGGTGTTGCAGCAAAGCCTAGGTTTTAAGGGTTGTTTCCCCTAACCCTCTATCCGAGAATAGCTTACGAAGTAAAAGTTATTGCGATTATTTCTTGAGTCATAACTGCTTGGGATAAGAGCCGTAGACTGAATCAGACATTTTATATGTTGTTAATCTTCGGTGGCAGAGATCGAACATGTTCATGGGAAACAACCAGCTGATTGGAATCTGTCTTCATCGCAGTTTTCGCATGAAAGCCTCTCATATTTCAGAGAGAATAAGGGAAGTTGTTGATTCTCTATTCTCAATCCATACTTGTTTGGTTGGGATGCTTCTAGCACCCTCGTCGTTAGTTAAAAAGGAAAATCCCTTGTTACTACATACAACACCATGTGATCTATAAATAAATTAGAATACCAACGAAAAAATTTAACACTTCAAGTAAAACTTGCCATACAAGTAGAAGAGAGGATAATTTCCGACAAGAAGCCTAAGAATCAACAATAGGAATTCCATTAAGTGAAGGGTCATTTTAGCATGGAGATACTTCGTACGCCATTTTGCGACATCAGCTTGTAACTCTTTGATCGTCTCATTAAAGAATTCTCGAACCAAACGACGTTCTCTGTCTTTCCGCTCCAAATCAGCCTCCGCAGCTACCAAAGACTCTACATCTGCATGTTTGCTACCTGGATTCTCTACTTTCAACATTGTTTTCTGAATCAACTCTGCATGTTCCTCGTGCAAATCATCATTGTCAGTGGATCACAACATTGTTTTCTGACTCACCTCTGCATGCTCCTTGCGCAAATCATAATTGTCACTGGAAAAAGATCCACTCTGTGAAGGTTGAGGAGACTCATCATGATCACCGGACGTCCAAGATCCAAAGGACCAAGATCCACATTGTGAGGGTTGAGGACACCCGCTACCCGAGAAGAAAGAAAAATCAGAACATTGTCAAATAAAACTAAATTGCTACCTGATAACAAATAACCTAATTGAAGTACAAGATACCAAAGGTGATTGAACAAGTAATTTTAACGTGTACTAGTAAGAAAATGATACAGATGCATAAACTAAAGAAACAGTTTAAGGATAAATATAAACTCATTCATGGGAGTTTTGACCACCATATTTAGGCTTTTGTGAAATCCATACTTCAAAAACAAACAATACGCTTCAAAACTAAAATACTCACCATACTGTTCTTCAGTTTGTTATTGGGTTTAAATATAATAGATTCTAACAGAATACCAAAAGAATTTAGACTGCACTAAGACTACCCTATGACTCCCAAAAGAGCCACGTTACATACTGACAGAACAAAAAAATAATTTCAAGAAACATAAAATGACAACCAAATTAGTCATCCGACTCCAACAATAAGCTTAAAATTATGGCTATTAAGGTTATCAACAAAGTATATTTTTCTGTATTGAATGGTACAAGGTGTAGCTGAGTATAAATAGGACAACCCAACTAGAAAACATAAAGACAAAATCAGCCATAAAACAGCTAGAAGACAAGGAAACAATACTAAAACAAGGAATAAATAAAATATTTGAAACCAATTAAGTATCTCTTGAAGACCAAATATAATCCGGTCTTTGTCCCCAACACTGCCAACAATGGCTAGCTAACAACCTAATTGATCAATGCACGATAAAGATAAACATACAAATTAGCAATAACTAATGGAAAACTATCCTAACTGTTTATTGTAACAACATGTCAACATGTTTAACATAAAATGGCTATCAAATATTATTATGGGATTTGTCTTTAACACTTTTGAACTTGTCTGGAACAACAAAACTTGATGTTCATAAGCAGAGCAGTTCTGGTGGCGTTCCATTAGCAAGGTGGTTATAGGAATTACTATACAAAGTAAATCAATAATTTGATGCCCTAAATCACTCTTTTAAAGAGAGAGAAAGAGAAAGAGAGAGAGAGGGGGGGGGGGGGGGGGGGGAGTAAGCAAATAGTGCTAATTATGACACGAAAGAAACACAAAAAGAGCAAAAAGAAATTCATTAACATACATACTGGAAGACATTCTTGCAATGGTTTGGCTCAGTTATAGTAAAAATTGGCCCTGCAAACAAATAACACAGAAGTCTCCAATCCTCAGTTTAATATGTCCTCAAGAAAACAAACCGCTAAGATTTTGACCTGAAACAACATCTAAAATAATTAAGAATTTGACACAATCTAATAGTATAAGAATTACTTGGATAACTATTATCTTAATTTGAATTATTAGAATTAGTTTTATAATTAAGTTAGAATAGTTTATATATAATATAAGTTGTTGAATTACTCTGAATTGAATAAATTACAAATTTTTATTTATCCTTCCCTAGATTTTTTTCTCTACCTCTTAATATTTCTTTCCTCTCTCTCTCTCTCTCTCTCTCTTTCTCTCCTCCTTTTTCTTTTCCCGTCCTACATCAATTGGTATTAAAATATATATTCTTTCATGTTTCTTGAAACCCTAACTGTAAGACCATTAATATCACTTCATAAAACCCTATAGTTTGAATGAAATAGGCTAATATGAAACCCTGTCCCCAGTTCCTAATCTCTTCACCAATAAGGGATCCTAATTATTTTCTATTCATATTTTTTCAAAGATAAATCCTGCTACCAGCTACCACCACAAGTCCTTGCAAGCTGCTGGTGTTCACGACAGCATGTAGCCCACTCGACTATAACTCGATTGGGCAACAAAACACAAGCACTACCTAGACCAACCTCCATGAGAATCATTCTCGTGTGCAACCTACAAAATGCTGCCATAGCCTCGTCACACCATCCTCATTCCACCCTGCCTTGACCCTCACCACAGACAGTACCACTTGCATCAAAAGCCGACAATCTACAAAACTCACCTAGACATCGTACATCGACAGAGGCCACCGTGTGCACCATCCAGGCCATCCAAAGTCCTAAGTATTGCCACTACTTATTTCTAGTCATTCCCGACTACCTCCATTCAACACACTACCACAAACCCATTGGAGACACTGTGTCTAATTCTATCGCTCCCTGCAGCTGCCAGACTCACTTGAAACATTTGCACTTGCTCCATACATTTTACTCACTTGAAACATTTGCACTTGTCCCTGTGTTTCAGTCAACCTTAATTCCTTGACCATAAATTTCCAGCAAGTCTTTCGAAAATACTACTATGAGGCATACTACCGTGGGTAAAATTACAATGTGTTATTTACTATGATGAGCATAGCACCACTGCTACTATGATCCTAGGCTAGTGAAACGTTTTGTTAGCTATATATGTTAAGAAAACTCCCAATAACTTTATGAACAACATAGGTTTGAACTTAAGATGATAAAGTTTTCTATATATGATACATATCGATTTTTTAGCCGTTGGATCATATGATCTAACCGCTGATTTGAGTAGTTGGAAAAGATAAATACACAATGTTTATTATTCTTTCTCTCTCTACCTTTTTACCATACATGTAAGATAATTTTAATGGGGTGAAACAATACCCACAGATAGGAAAGACTGAAAAAAAAAAAACCTACCGGATTGCCCCCTTTTATATTTATATACATATCATATCGAACTTCTGCTATAATTCTATTCTCTCCATCTAATTTTTCTTCTATTCCCTCGCCACTAAAGGCTAGCACATGTGATTAGGTAGGTGAATGTGTGTGAATAGTTGGGTTGAAGCCTATAAATCTCATCAAAATTATTCTCTTCTCTGTCTAATTCTCCTCCTCTTCTCTCTTCCCCTCTTTCTTCTATTTTTCCCTTCTTTCTCTACATATCTTACATCAACATTATAGTCTAATCCACAATAATTCGGTCATAATATATCCAAAAGATGAATGAAGCAATCTGCTCGAATATTAACTTCTTCTCAAGAATTCATCACTTACTATATTACAATCCTTAATCCACAATATTTTTTTTCAATGTTTATCAAAAAAAATGAGATTTGTTAAAAAAAAAAAAAAAGAAATAACGAGAAAGCGTATTTTTTCAATAAACTAGATTCACAAATCACAACCACTACTGTTATTTTTTATTTTATTTTATTTTTTTCCAAGTCTTGCAAATCAAGATCGGTTGAATACAATTCTCCAAGACTAAAAAAGTAACAACAACAAAAACAAATTTTAGAAGCACTTGTTCACGCTGATTTGGTTTCGTTTAAGTAACTGTCGTGAACATGCAAAAAAATAGGGACCAAAAAAATTTGATAGTAAGTAAAAAAATAAAATAAAAATTTTAAAAAAGGAACGATAACAGAAAGCATGCAAAATACTCCAAGAAAAAGGAAATAAAAGATTACTAATCACGCAGCTCTCTTCTAGGTTTTCTGGAATATCACTGTTATATATGCTTTTCCACAATTCTCTAAAATAAAGAGAGAATATGGAATTTCTAGACCAAAAGTCCAAAATAAGGACAAAGGGCGATTGGTTGAATAAAATATAAAACTTAACAGACCACTTTTGGTGTTAATGATATCCCAAACGACACAAATCAAGCCTATAGAATAAAACTGAACAAAATAATAGAGCATGCATATTTGGGCAAACAAAATTTTCGTCGATTTAATGTCGTAAAAAATTATATTTGAAGTAAATATAGAAATATATGAATACATGTATATTTCTGTATTGTCTTCAACTGGGAATTTAAACCGAAAACCAGAGAAATAGAAAAAAATTCAATTACCAGGAAATAGATCTTCAACCTGTTGGCTTTGGCTGATTGGGAATGGTGTTCGCCGCTGGCAGAGGAGAGAGTAGGGAGTAGAGACTAGAGAGTGTGAACGGACAAATTACAATACAAATACAAGTACCAACGGGTGGGCTAGATTTAGGTTTGTACATGGACCGGGCCGAACCCAGGATTTTGGTTTGTCAGATCCTCAAGCAGCCTTTTTTAATCATTTTTTGGTTTATTTAAAAACATTTAAAAGGAAAAAAGAAAAGGGTTTCTAAGACTTATACCTAAAAAAAACCGAAAAAAATTACAAAAATATGAAAGTCAACCTTTTTTCCAATTTTTGCACGATTTTTATTAAGAAAATATCACTTTTAAAAAAATATTTAGAAAAATACAATTTTTAAAATAGTTACTGATTACTGATTTTTAAAAACTAGTTACTAAAACTAGTTACTAGTTACTGGGTTACTGGTTACTAATTATATACTAGTTATAAATATCTTTGGCTATAATTAGCAGATTCTAGAAATTAGTTACCAGAAACTAGTTACTATTTTAAAAAATGATATTTTTCTAAATTATTTTAGAAAACGATATTTTTCTAATAAAAACCTTACTACATCTTAAAAAAAAAAAAATACAAAACCACCATTTTTTTTTTTTTTCTGAAATACCGTATATTGTCTAATTTCCCTAAAAAGAAAACGAAACATTTCTTTCAGCTATTTTAGATTATATTTTTTTTCCCTACAAATTGTCTATTTATTTGTTTATTAATTTTTTCAGATATTTATTTGCCAAACATTTGAATATTTTGTTCTCAATTTAACTTTCTATTTTAATTACGTGATTATTTTTAAATTTTAGCGACTATGAATTTTTAATTGCACTATTACATACTTTTGATAATTTTTTACATTGACATATGTAGAAATTCTTTTAATAAATTGATGAGTAAGCATGTCTTTTTTAGTAATAAGGAATGTAACTCTGTTTTCATAAGTATCTTGGTGATTATTTATGATAATTGTTTTTTTTTCTCTAATAAGAAGTGTCCAAAACTCTCATTGTAAAGGCCTTTCCAACCCATACCATTTAGTCGTGGAGAAGGCTCAAAGATGGTGCAGGGGCTCTCCAACCCAGTGCAAAACTGAAATGCCAAATTAGCATTTTGTCAATTTTTGAACAGCGCCACGCCTTTTGTTCCATTTATTTTAATTGCAAAAATGCCCCTTCCAACTTTGGTTACTAATACTTGACTCTAAGTACATAGTTTTGTTAACAAAAACATTATTACTTTTTGGTACTATAACGTAAAAAACTTAATTTGAGTCCCATATTCTTATTATTATTTATGATTAATTTTCTATGAAGTAAAATTAATGTATAAATAATACAAAATACCAATTACAATAAAACTCAAACACTTAACATAATAAAAATTACATATCATGTAATTACACATTATATAAAAACATCAAATATTTAAACCAACATTAATTAAAATACATAATATTCAAATTAAACTCGAGCAGAAACATAATTGAAAATAGATAATAGGGAGTTAGGAAAGAAATTATATAAAAAGGAATGTACAAAGAATATTCTTTTTTTTTTTAATGTTAGAAATAAGTAATGAGTTGGAGAAGAAATTACTGTTTGATGTGACATTTATACCATTTTGGTATAAAAGTTATACCATTTTGGTGTTATGGGTTGGAAATGGCCTAAGTATGTTTTGTTTTCTTAGCAATAAGGAACGTCAAGTCTGTTTCCAGTTTTACAAATACTATTAGTATCTTGTTAGATTACTTATGGTATTTTCTTTTATCTAATAAGAAGTGCTCAAAATTCCCGTTCTAACTTACTGGACTAATACTATGAGTAACTTGCTACGATATCAAAAGTAACCTTTTAAACTACACTCCTAATTTTTTTGAATACCTTCAGCTATTTAGCAACATGATATGATACTTACGGTAAAATCATGTTTTTATTTTATTTTTTACTTTTTCTAATAAAGAACCCCCAACTACCTATTTATTTGCTAAAAACCATAAATAACATGTTAGGAAACCCACGATAATCTTTTTCTTTCTTAGAAATAAGGAACTCTTGAATCTCAACTACCATTCCATATCTCGGATACTATATGTAACATAGTAGGATACCTACAGTAACTTTTATTTTCCTACTTAATTTGCCGAAAAACCATAGGTGTCATTATAAGATACCTATGGTATCCACAAAGATACTTATGGCACCTACAATAAATTTTGCAATGTGAGACATCCAATACCCCTTCCAATTCGTAGATGCAATCGATATCTAGCAATGATACTTATGGTATCTATAAGGATACTTATAGTAAATTTACAATAACGAGCATCCATTATGATATCAACGATGACTTCTTAAACTACACTCTCAATTTTTCTAAATATCTTAGATGCATATTTTTTTTAATAGCTTAGATGCGTAATTTAGTAGGATGCTTATTATAAAATCATGTATTTTTCTTTTCTTTTTAATGAAGAATACCCAACTCCCTATCTATTTACCAAAAACTATACCGAAAATCATAGATAACATGCTAGGATACCTATGGTAATATTTTTTTTTTAAATTTTTTTAATAGAAATAAAAAACTCCCAACTCCTATTCTATATCTTAGATATTATAAATAACATAGTAGGATATCTATAGTAACTTTTATTCCCCCTAATTTACCCAGAAACCATAGATATCCTTGTAAGATTCCAATAGTACCTATAAGGATAATTATGATACCGATAGTAATTTTTTCAACGAGGAACATCCAATACCTCTTCCAATTTGCGGATACCATCGGTATCAAATAATGATACACAGGGTACCTATAAGGATACTTAAGATAAATTTTACAACAAGAAGCACCCAACATTCCTTCTAATTCTCGAATATCATAGGGAACCTGATGTAATAATTATGTTAACCTCATAAGTTTTTTTTTTTTTTTTTCAACTTTTAGTTTTGCAATATCGAGCCCAGTTTTGCATTTCAACTTTGATTGATACCATAAGTAATATGGGAAGTAGCAACCTGATAAGATACCTAAGATAACCAATTTGGGTTTTATTTTTCACTTATTTTTTTTTCTCTTATAGAATACTCATTTCCAACCATTTCTTGGTTATCATAAGTAACCCAATATGTGGCATTTGATAACCAAGTGGGTGACAGGTGGTATTTAAATAGATGATCGTTAATAACAAAGTGATATTTAGTAACTGACTGTATGACCGTCGGTATCCAAGTGGGAGAATAACGATATCTCAATTAGAGATTATAGGTATCCAAGTGTGTGACTCATCTTGGAAAGGTTTTGGCTCTTGACTGGAAAGAAATAAACAAGTTCTTGGAGATTGCTCAAATTATGTGCCAGAGATAATGATATCACAATTGGATACCATTAGTATCCAAATGGATGACTGATAGTATCATAATCGGAGACTATCAATTATCAAAGTTGATGACCAACCATAACCAAATGATATTCAATAACAAGTGGTTGATAGATAATAATTTGACCTTTTGCTCTAAAATTAATTTCTTGTTTTATTGATGTGCTTATTTTTAGATTTCAATAATAATAAAATTGTAATTACAGCGTATTCATGAAATAATTTTCTAACTTTGTAAGTGAGTAATCGGTATCCAAGTGTAACGATCCCACTTTTAAGCCCAATATTTACGTATATTCTTAACTTAATTTATTCTTTTAAAGTCACAAACTTAGACTATAAAAATTCATGACAATTTTTTTTATTTAATTCTCTTAAGGTAGTTAACCAATTATTCTAAACTTCATATTAAGAAATTTATAGAAACTATTGAAGGAAATATTATTATTTTTTTTATGAGATTTAAATAATGCGCAACTAAAAGGGCTTCCAGGTGAGGAAGGAGTCACAAGTGGACCTCTTAAATCCTAAGCTCTCCTCAGACGGTTTAAATTTTTTTGACAAAGCTCATTTAGTCTTACATTTGTTTAAATCAATATATTAGATAATAAAACAATATAATTGTTTAAAAATCTTTAATTACTGAAAATATACTTCAAGATAATATATATATATATATGGTATTTTATAAAGAGATATTTAGATAAAATTAGTCATATTGTATATAGCAAAATGATTATTTAATTTTAGAGGTATAATTAAACTTAAAATTTAGATTTCATATTTAAAACATTTCATCTCGTTATTAACTTAAAGAAATATATGACTTAATCTTACATATTTAAGTAAATTATATTGTTTAAAGAGAAGACAACTTATATAGAAATTTATAGTGGTGGTATCCCAAAGCCCGTGTCTTGCATCCATCCCTGTCTCGATTTTAGTCAATCCATCAATCAAAACAAAAGTTAGTTGCCTTTGGTACCTACAACATAGACATTTATACTATGTGAGTTTTCATTCAGTAAGTACAATTCATCTCATAAAATTTTTCATACAAATAATATTTTATGAAAGTTCAATTTTTTGCGTCATTGTGTAATGTTTCAACTTATATTTTATGAAGTAATCTTTTATCATATATGTTATTATAAAATCTTTTATATTTCTTATGGGCCCTTGTATACGTACCAAATGCGTACTTACCGACTGGAAATCAGGAGAGCGACCCTACTGAAACACCAATAGTCATAAATTTAATATATTTTCCTCGGGAATCCTTACTTAGTGGAGGTCGGTCTTATATTCCCTCAGAAATCCTCATCTAGTGGAGGTTGGTACGACACTTTAATATTCTTATCTCTTACTTAATCTCCTCTTTAACATAAATGGTTGTATCATATTTCAAACCAAAACTTATATTTCATATTCTTGATACTCTCTTTAATTGAAGTATATTTATCAAGTTATGAACAATATTGTAAATTAAATTTACCTCATCTTATTGTTGGGATTTTTGCCCTAAAAAGCAGATTTCCAATTTTACCATTTTGAGTATAAACAACTTTCTCTTATATGAAATTATGATATTTGCTAGATTAAACTATCTTAGTTGAATAGTTTATTCATCTGAAAAAGATTCTATGACTTTATACGTATATAAAGAAACAAACATGATTAAGTGTTAATTATGAGGAGACTTATTTTTTTACCTAAGTCTAAATGAAGTAGTTTACAATCTGTAAATAAAGATGGAATACTTTATTTACTATATATTGTAGTGTTTTTCTATCTCAATGAAAATGATGTGTCTCAAATCATTGAAGTATCTGACTTCTGATAGAAATACTAATACAACATAAACAAGTTATATGTATTAAACTAAACCTGATAATATAAAGAATTGGAGTGCCGTAACTCAATTCTTATATTATCATAAGCTAGCTCTGAACATATAGATCTTAATCCTTGATGTTTGACTAAACTTGCTTTCATGGGTTATAACCTTCTGATTTGTTAAAAAACTAACCTGTATGAAATTAGAGGTGAACTCTGGTATATTGGAGATTATGCCTTATGAATTGATGGGAATACCATATAGTTAAGGACACTATACCTTAGTGTTACTTTAGGTTCTTTCAAGATTCACAGAATAATTAAATCTAAAATCTAAGTATTCACTTTGTGAATTGG
Source organism: Parasponia andersonii (assembly GCA_002914805.1). NCBI lineage: Eukaryota > Viridiplantae > Streptophyta > Magnoliopsida > Rosales > Cannabaceae > Trema > Trema andersonii. The sequence continues at coordinate 29,743 of JXTB01000652.1, forward strand.
TTGATAATTTTGTCTAAATGGCCATTGAGAACAAAATTATTTACAACATTATTCCTTGATAGAAAGATGGTAACTTAAAGATAAATAGGTATTGGAGGGGTATTATGGTAATTTCACCTATCCAACTACGGCATTGTATAGGGATTATATATGTGATATAGAATATACTAGATAGATCAGTTAATCAAGGTTAGTTGATTAAATCTCTATAAAAGGCATGACATTTAATCTAAGAATGCAGTATTGGGCCTTTAGTGGAGTGTCCCCATTATTAATAATATTTATATAAATACCATAATGAGAGTAATTATGTATTTATCATATTATTGGAGCTTAGATTATTTGGATCCATTAGATCCCTTGTCTGCTCAATTAAGCTCATTAATTAGTTGGTGGTATTTATGAAATTAGTTTGATAAAACTGTGTAAAATAATGATTCTACACAGAAGTTGGTATTTTTATAAATAAGTTTCATGAGTTGGACATATTTATAAAAATACACTCAAAGCCCAAATTGGAGATAAGCTCAATCGTAATTGGACTAGGGTTAGCAGTTTTTGGTCCCATATATATAAGATATATGAGAGAAAAAAATACACAGTAACTCTAAGAGAGTCAAACGCATAGACACAGGGAGAGGGGGAGAAAAATCAGCCAAGGCTGAGAAAGAGAGGAGAGAAAAAGTTTTCTACCATCTCACAATCCCATCTCACGTCCCGGTGTTCCATAGGATCAAGAAGGCGTTCTTGATCGTTGTCCAACGAAGGTTTCGATTTGGTGCTAACTCGCCTCATCAACCAAGAGCAAGAGCATAGACATGAAGATCTTGGGTTAGAGGTTTGATCACCATCAAGAAGGAGATCAAGGAGGAACATGCTATAAGAGCTAAACCCTAATCTCATCTCTAGGGTTTTGTATTTAGATTTGATTTATGTTGTACATGATTCTATATATGATGCATGTATGTTATATGGTTATGAAAACTGTTTTCATGTAAAAATTTTAAAACTTAAATCTGCTAATTTTTCCGTTTCGTTCATGATATGATCATGTGTTTTTCCATATCTGCATGCATGCATGATTTTCGTAAGTATTAGGTCAATAAACCCACAATTGGTATCAAGAGCACAGGTTCATATGTATAACATAATATTGATCTAGAATTGAATATCTAGGTTATGTGATTGAGTTTGAACAATTTTTGTTTATGATAGTTAAATGATTCATGGCGATGAATGATATTTAATTATGTATACTATTGATTTTTGTATGGTGAGAAAAATTGTGGATTGTGATTCTAGCAAAATTAGGTTTGGGTATTCTTGAATTTTATGGTTGATAGATTCATAAACATATTTCAAAGAGTTTGAAAATCTGAATTTTTTTCCAGAATTTTTTGATGTTATTTAAAATTTTTTAGCATTTAAAAAAAAAAAAATCTTCGGCCAGCCTTAGCCCCGCGCGCGCGGCTTACCTGCGCGGTCGGCCTTGCGAGGGTGCTAGGCACTAGCATAGCCAAGCAGGCCGCATGCGCACGTGGCCTGTGCGTGGACTGCCTCGCGCGGCCTATGTGCATGGCTTATATGTGTGACACGCTCTCACGCGGCCTGTGCACCATGCGCACCAGCACGCAATATGCCTGCGCACCACCTGCACACGCCCTATGCATATCCTGTGTGCAGCTCGCGCTATACCCGCATGTCGCTCATGCGCGGCCAGCAGAGCATGGGCGTGACCCATGTGTGACCAGCAGCCCATGCATGCGGCCAGCTCGCCTGGCGTGCACGGCCTTGCCGTGTGCTGTAGCCAGGCGGCCCAGCCTGATACCACCCGTTACTCCATTTTTTGCCGCCCTTTCGGGCGATGACGGCCCGTAGGCTGACGGTGGTGGTGTTTTTGCCACTACAAATTTTTTTTTTCTAAATTAATTAATTAGTTAATTAATTAGATAATTGTTTAATTTGAATTCAAATTTTAAAATAGGAAAGTATTCAAATTAGATTAGGATAGTTACTTTAGGATAATGTTAAATTTGAATTAATTAAATAAATAGGATATTATCTAATAATTAATTTGAATTTGAATAGGAGATCTACTAATTTTTTTAAATTCGATAAATTTCCTATATTATCTCTATTATTTAAATTTTGAATTTAAATAGATAATGATTATTCAAATTAATTAGATATTTGATGAGATTAGATATGATTAGATAATTATCCTGATAAATTTAATAGTTAATTTGAATTTGAATATGATATCTACAAATTTTTGAAATTAGATTAGATATCCTATCAGTTTTATTTAAATTTTGAATTTAAATAAATAACAACTATTCAAATTAATTTGATATTTAATGAAATTAAATATGATTAGATAATTATCCATAAATAATGATAGTTTAAATTTAAATAATTTAATTGTAGTAATTATCTTTAATTTAAATTTGATTTATATTAAGATATAGTTTTTGAATTTAATTCGAAACTAAATCTAATCAGATTAGATTTAAATAATTACTATCCATAGATTATTTAAATTCGTAATTAATAAGATTAATTACGATAGAAATGATTTGAATTTAATTAGATTAATATTTAATAGTTAATTGTAATAACTATTTATCTAGTAACTATTCTAATTATAGTAATTGGAATATAGTTAAAGAAAACTAATTAGAATAGTAACTCTACTAATTAATGAGATTAATTAGACATTTAATTAATAAGATTAATTAAATAATTAATTAATATGATTAATTAATTAGAAAAGTTATATTCTTTTATAATTAAAATAATTTTAATTAATAATAGAAATTTTATAATGATTATATTTCTATTACAATTAAATTTAGATATGATCTTTATTTAATTATTAGAATTATTTGATTATAATTAGATATAAATACTAGATAATTATAGAAACATTATACGAGTTATAAGTTTCTAATTAATTAGGATTAATTAAAAAAGTTTTAATTATTTCCTAATTTAGAATATTACAATTAATCTTTTCTAAATACAGTTATAGAAATAGGATTTCTATAATTAAAAGTAATTATCTTTTATTATTCGTTTTAGATCTTAATGAGTTTAAGATGGTATCTTAATGAGATTAAGATAGGATTAGATAAATTAATTAATTCTTTAATTAATTAATAATTAGATAATAAATGTGATTTATTTTCTAATTATTTAAATTATCCTAATAAGTCAATAATTTAAAAATATTTGATATTTTTAATTTTAGACAAGAATTAGTTATGAACTTAATTCTTACATTTAGGATAATATGTTTTACTAGAAAATATTAATTATTGAATTTAATTAATTTTCGTATTATTATTTAATAATTATTAATTTGATTAATTTTTATTATCTAATAATTATTAATATGATTAATAAGTAATAATTAATAATAATTAATGAGATTAATTATATTAATTAAAAGGATAATAAAAGTACAAGGATAATTATTTGTTTTCATGATTTACAAGGAAATTGGAGCTTGATTTTAATGAGATTAAAATGATATTTAATAAAATATTATAATTATGTGATAATTATGGTAATATTTTGTGCGGTGGTATTTGACATAAAATATTGTTAATTATGAGATAATTATGGTATTATTTTATGTGATAAAAGGCCTTTTGATAATTATGAGATAATTGTGTCTTTTATAAAATACATTTGATATGATTGTCATATTGAGTGAGAGGATTTTTAATTTTGATATTTTAATCCAAAATTATTTAAACCATTTTTTAGTTATGAAAGGATTAATTTTGAGAAAATTAATGAATGTTTATAATGTTGTTTATATTCATTATTTGCATTTATAATTATTTGTAATACTTTTATATAAAAATATTTTTTTATACAACTGTTTACTTATTTTTATAAATGTATTTGGATTTTAATTTGATTAAATTCTATTGCTAAGAATCTTTAAAATTATTGGTTGAATAATTTAGCGGTTAAAGTCTCTTAGTCTATTTTTCAAAACTAATGTTTAATACATGACTTGGTTTAAATACAGTATTTCAATTATTTATCTTTGGTTGAAAGATTGTTAACTAAATAATTGAATTTTCTTTTAGAAAAGTTTTGCTTGAATGTTCTATAATCTACAGGCTTTCTTACTTGATCGTTACATCCTTTATTCTTTTATTATCTAATTTTATATACATGAGATGTATAATATTATAGTGTTAGTACTTTGGCTTTAGACAATAATTATTTTGATCATAGTACCATATTCATTATAGTGTGTCATAATGTCTTAAATTAGCTCATTCTCTTTAAGTCGCATAATTGGATATACATAATTGATTCTGTGGTTACTAAATAAGTGAGATAATTGGGTAAAATCAGGATCCCTAAATGTTAAAAGATTGAGTGGGAGCGAGTATGAGATATCCATGGTCTCTATCATTGGTTCAATGGTTCTAAATATGTGCCTCGCCTCAGAATCTTGCTGAGCTCCCGTAGGAAGGTTTTTATCTGGGTATTACTGGTATTGAGTCTCTTAGGATAAATTTGCGAGTGGACTTTATGTACTGATCTCCCGTAGGAGACTGTATTGTTTAAGAAAGCTTGTAAATTGAAATGATGGTTACACACTCAACATAAGATGCTATTAATCTCCCATAGGAGCTATGTTATTAATTCTATGGACCGTTAAACAGGGTAATTAGCAAACTGGAATTTGAGATATTTGTCTTTTTGTCTAAAGTGAATTATTCACATTTAACTTGTAGATTCATATGATTACCCGTAGGTAACTTGTGAACTATGGTAGGTTAAAATACTTTGAATATTTATGACAGCATTAGAGATTCTTACACAAGCATTTTATCTTGATAGATTTAATGTTAAGTCTTATAAATTCTTTTATATTCAGATAAACTAGCAAACTTAGTCGAGTACTAGGAGGATCATAATTTGCATACTTGTCCATAGTTTATTCTTAGTTTACAAATGACCAATAAGAGCATAACACATAATCTTCTTATTTGATTATATGTCATAACATTCATGTTTTCTTATTTTACTCTAAATATACTCCAATATTTTGCACGAATTGTTTACTGATTTTAAAATCAGTTACTTTGATTGATAAATCACAAGAGTTGGTGATTTTATCCAAGTTCATTCCTAATAATTAATACCTTTGTTGAGGTATTTATTATCTTACTTAAGATAATGAACACCCTTGTTGAGGCATTTATTATCTTACTATAAAATTGAATCGAAACGAAGATGTTTGTATTCAATTATATTTTTTCCATGTATTTAATTGAATTAAACCTACAGAATTTAATTGTGAATTGAATTCATCAAATTCGATTATGAATTGGATTTATTTTATGACTTTTGTCTAATTGGGAATCTTATTATTTTACACTTTGAGGAAATATTGTTTCATAGGATGGACAAGGTTTCCAGAAAGAGGAAAGAGACAAAGGAATACAGTACAAGGAGTAAAACGCAGACATTTTTGGAGACATCTCAATGTTCAAAGAGTTTGAATGATAATCAACATGAGGATACCTCTACTGAAAAGAGGTCAGGAGCTTCTTCGGTAGTCAAGTTGTTTGGGAGGCCAAGAAAATCACTCTACTGAGGATAGAAGAGATCTTTGGCTAGTGGACTCAGGATCTAGTGTCAATATCTGCAACGACAAGAAATGGTTCATTGAACCAAATCAATTAAATGATGTTGGTCGTGATGTGGAAACGATAGACAATCAAAGAGTTCGAACAAAGAGCATAGGTGATGCCTACCTCAAGATCAATGATAGCTCCATGATCTTGAAAGATTGCTATTACATACCGAAATTTAGTTTAAATGCTCTTTCGGTATTAAAGATGTTTAAAGAAGGCTATCGCTTCGAGTTTGATAAGAAGGTGAAAGTCTTCTATAATAATCTATTGTATTGTGTGGGAGAAATGCATAATGGACTTTATGTCCTAACTCCAAAGCCACAAAGTACATCATCTTTAATCATGAGCATTACTACACTCCAAGAGATGGTGAATGACATTAGGAAAGAGTGGAACACCATCAATTGGCACAAGTGACTCGGACACATGCTATGCTTAGAAATTCGCAGACTTATGGAGTTTGGTCACTTGCCTGAAGTAGACATCATCAACGACATAAACTGTGAGGATTGCAAGAAGCTTGTAAAGTACAAGCATCGTCTTGCTACTCGTTATGAGAAAGCCGAGGCATGTTTAGAGTGTGTACATATGCATATCTGTGAACCTACGGGGGTAGTTTCCTACAACAAGCATATATTGTTTATCACCTTTGTTGATGACTATTCGGACTTCGGTCAAGTCTATTTTCTCAAGAGATACGATGAAGTCCCAGATGGTTTCCATGAGTTCGACAGAAAGGTGCAAATGAAACATGACACCAAGGTCAAGAAGTTCGATATTGAAGCCAAACATGAAGATATGGATTCTCTTCGAGACCTGCTGAGGCCAACACTAGCGAATCTTGCTATTCCTTATGAATATGTGACTATCTATGAGCATAGTCATATAGAAGCTACTGAGAGGTACAATATCAGACTCAAGCAAACCATAGAGCTGATGTACAAGGAGTCACTGCTGTCCTATAGATACTGGAATTATGCTTTAAGGACAGCTTCGTATATCCTCAACTTCATTCCATTAGATAGAGTTGCTTTGACACCATTTCAGATGTGGATAGGCTATGTAGAGAGCTTAGAGCATCTAAAGGTATGGGGTTGTGAAGTATACGTGTGCAAGCAATAGGGAGACGAAGTTGACAAGAATTCAGAAAAGTGTTTTCTGCTTAGTTATTCAAAAAAAGAGAAGGGCTACATTCTTTATAGATAATATACGAATACTACCTTCATCACCAGAAGTGGAGACTTTCTGGAAGATGAAAGAGAAGTCCATCAAGAAAATGATGAAGAAAGAGCTTATGATCTTCATTACTTTTCTTAGTCATTAAGTTGTTAGTTGAACACTTAGTTTTTGCTTTTATTAATTTTGGTCATTTGGAATATTTTGGAATTTTTAGTATATTATTTTTAGTAACTGCTTTCTGGATAAGTGAGAGATTGTTGGGATTTTTGCCCTGAAAAGCAGATTTCCAATTTTATCCTTTTGAGTATAAACAGCTTTCTCTTATATGAAATTATGATATTTGCTAGATTAAACTATCTTAGTTGAATAGTTTATTTATCTGAAAAAGATTCCATGAGATTATATGTGTTTAAAGAAACAAACATGATTAAGTGTTAATTATGGGGAGACTTATTTCTTTATCTAAGTCTAAATGAAGTAGTTTACAATCTATAAATAAAGATGGAATACTTTATTTACTATAGGTTGTAATGTTTGTCTATCTCAACGGGAATGATGTGTCTCAAATCATTAAAGTATCTGACTTCTGATAGAAACACTAATACAATATAAATAAGTTATATGTATTAAACTAGACCTGGTAATATAAATAATTGGAGTGTCGTAACTTAATTCTTATATTATAACAAACTAGCTCTTAGCATATAGATCTTAATCCTTGATGTTTGACTAGACTTGCTTTTATGGGTTATAGCCTTTTGTTTTGTTAAAAGACTAACCTCTATGAAATTAGAGGTGAACTCTGACATATTGGAGGTTATGGCTTATGAATTAATGGGAACACCAAATAGTTAAAGACACTATACATTAATGCCACTTTAGGTTCTTTGAAGATTCATGGAATAATTAAATCTAAAATCTTAGTATTCACTTTGTGAATTGGTTGATAATTTTGTCTAAATGGCCATTGAGAACAAAATTATCGATAATATTATTCCTTGATAGAAAGATGGTAACTTAAAGGTAAGTAGGTGTTGGAGGGGTATTACGGTAATTTCACTTATCCAACTACGGCATTGTATAGGGATTATATATGTGGTATAGAATATGCTAGATGGATCTGTTAATCAAGATTAGTTGATTAAATCTCTATACAAGGTATGACATTTAATCTAAGAGTGCAGTATTGGGCCTTTAGTGGAATGTCCCCTTTACTAATAATATTTATATAAATACCATAATAAGAGTTATTATGTATTTATCATATTATTGGAGCTTAGATTATTTGGATCCATTAGGTCCCTTGTCTAGCTCAATTAAGCTCATTAATTGGTTGGTGGTTTGGATCCATTAGGTCCCTTGTCTAGCTCAATTAAGCTCATTAATTGGTTGTGGTATTTATGAAATTAGTTTTATGAAACTATGTAAAATAATGATTCTACATAGAAGTTGATATTTTTATAAATAAGTTTCATAAATTGGAAATATTTATAAAAATATACCCAAAGCCTAAATTGGAGAATAAGTTCAATCGTAATTGGACTAGGGTTAGTAGTTTTTGGTCCCATATATATAAGATATATGAGAAAAAAAACTACACAGTAACTCTGAGAGAGTCACACACATAGACATATGGAGAAGGGGAGAAAATTCGGCCAAGGCTGAGAAAGAGAGGAGAGAAAAAGTTTCCTACCATCTCACAGTCCCATCTCACATCCCGGTATTCCATAGGATCAAGAAGGCATTCTAGATCGTTCTCCAACGAAGGTTTCGACTTGGTGCCCACTCACCTCATCAACCAAGAGCAAGAGCATAGATAAGAAGATTTAGGGTTGGAGGTATGTTCACCAGCAAGAAGGAGATCAAGGAGGAACACGCTACAAGAGGTAAACCCTAATCTCTTCTCTAGGGTTTTGTATATAGATTTGATTTATGTTGTACATGATTTTGTATATGACACATGTATGTTATATGGTTATGAAAACTGTTTTCATGTAAAAATTTTAAAACCTAAATCCGCTAATTTTTCTACTGCGTTCATGATATGATCATGTGTTTTTCCATATCTGCATGCATGCATGATTTTCCTAAGTATTAGGTCAATAAACCAACACTTATTATCATAGGAGGCATGTATTTTCATAGACACATATATAAGCCAAACAAATATCTCTTGCATACGCAAAATATCACATTTAATCATATCAAATACTTTTATTTCAAACAGAATATTTTTTTAAACTATCCATGTTATAGGTGAGATTGTACTTACCTTAAGTCCTTAGAAAATGTTCTTCGTACTTGCAGTGAAATACCACACACTTAATCTTGTTGCAATCACGTGTCTCTTCTTTATAATTTTTATTTAACATTCATTTTATATGTGAACATAATCATTAGTCATATGATACGAATTTTACATATTTGAAAATATTCACAACATAAATCCTAAAATAATGTTTCACATTAAAATTGAAGAATTTTGGTGCGTAATGCGTAGTTAAGGAATTCCATATTCTAGTCCATAATTCTATTCATTCTAAAAATTTACATGAATCCATATAAAATAAACCAAAATCTAAAGATTATGATTTAGAATTTATAAACAATATTTATCACTATTTGTTTTTCCAATTTAGAATTTATAATAAAATTGTTAAAGATGCGACTAAACGAGAATGATTGAATTTTCGGGAGTGTTTTATAAATCAAACAAACTCAAAATTTAAAATCACATCATTAATATTTTATAACTTATATATAATATTTGAAAATTCTAAAAAGATAATTTCATAGCACTTTAATCACTTGTAATTATACCATTAGAATTTATTTCAGTATTTTGAAATATTGAAACATTATATATTCCGAAAATTATAATTAATTTTATAGACATAAAAAAATTATGAAAACTTTCAGAAAGGATCTTAACATATAAATGAACATATAGTTAAAAATTCAACCTAAAATAAAAACATTTGCCCTTTGAAATAATAGAAATAATTATATAAAATCTGTTTTACAGTTTTTCTTAATTAATGACTAACTTGTGTTAAATGATTTTCATAAAATTATAGGAGTAGGATATAAAAGTGAAACTTTTCAGAAATTAACTACACATATAGAAATACTTTTGACAAAAATTTCAGACCTTAATAAAGTCTCTAACTCTATATATATCATAGATTAAATTTAAACCTAAGTGCAATAAATATATAAATCTTGAAAGACTAAGAGTTCTAAGAATTACCTTTTTTTTTTCCTTGAAACTTGAAGAACTCTAAGAGGAAATTCTTGAAATCACAATGGATGAAATAGAAACTTTGGAAGAAAGATGGAGGAAAAGAAATGAAGAAACTTGATTATGTTTACAAAAAAGTGCCCTATATATAGGCTAATTATGTACATAAAATATAATTAAAAATTAATTCAAAAAGAAATATTAATAATAATCACCACTTACCTAAATTTTTTTTTATTTTTTATCTTTTCATCATGCAATTAAATTAATTTTATTAACCTAACTATGCTTCATCTATTTAAAAAAATAATGTATTATCTTGTCATATCTACATTTAATATCCATAAAATCTATATAATAGATATACTATTCAAATAACTAATGCATTATTATATAACTTGCCTAATTTTTGTTTTATTTTCTAATATAATTAATAAATTTCTTTTATTTTAATGCTAATAATATATAAATAAAATATGTTAATGATTTTTTACATCATCTTCCATTCATATAAGTGAAATGATGAATATATATGCATATTATTAAACTGTGTTAATGGCTACACCACTAATTCTTCTTTTACTATCTATATATATATATATTTTATTTGTGACTATTTAACTTATTACTTGATCTTGAAATATTTACTTCAACTTGGGCTCTCCTATTACCTATTGGGCCAAGATAAATGATATTAGGTTAAAGGATTAAAACCTAATGATAATTACAAATAAGAATACTAACAATTTCTAATTTGGACTTTCCTATTACCTATTGAGCTAAGATAAATGATTATTGAACTCAAATAATTTAGGGCCCAATAGAAAACATGATTAACTAGGTCTATTTCATATTAATAAAAATAGCCATATATATTGTAAAATAATTTATACTTGCAATTAGGCACATAGTTCAACTTGGCTTTCTTGTGTGTATCTCACTGCAACATATTCACAAAATTCATTAGTATATAACTACTCAATTTCTATGATCAAAGAAATAAAATATATATAATAAAATTTTAGACAAGAAAATTAACATAATAAATTCATTCTTTAAAAGAATACACTAATATTAAAAGATCATGATAAATAATTATTAAAATAATTTTTTTTTCAAGTTTAGAGTTTTCTCGAGTTTTACACCAAGTGGGTGATTGCTAGTATCCAAGTGGGTGACTAACTACCATAACTAAGTGGTTGACGGTCAATAATTTTGACATTTGTTGCTCTCAATTGAATTTCTTATTTTACTAGTGTGCATGTTTTTTAATTTCAAAACTAAAATTTTTAATTTACCATTCTTTTAATAATTTTATAATTTTTTAAACTACCATAACTAAGTGGTTGACGGTCAATAATTTTGACATTTGTTGCTCTCAATTGAATTTCTTATTTTACTAGTGTGCTTGTTTTGTAATTTCAAAACTAAAATTTTTAATTTACCATTCTTTTAATAATTTTATAATTTTTTAAATGAATAACCAATGTTAGCCTAAGATTAACTAACTTAAGAGGGGGTGAATTAGATTTTCAAAATTTTTTGCAAACTTTTCGAATTAAACAATTAGAATGTGTAAACAATAAATGGAATAAATAAAAATAACAAATAAACAAGTGTAATCTCAAAGTAAATAAATTAAAGAGCTAGGAATAGAGATATTGCAAATGCTATTTCTATGAGGTTCGATAAACAGGACAGTTTGCCTACATCCCTGACCCTTAGGAATTTATTTTGAGCTTTCCACTATCAAATCAAGATTATGAGCTTGATCGATCCTTGTACAAATGGAGTGAATTATTCTTAGGCACACTCTAACCTTTACAATAGTCTTGACTCCGATTCTATTATGCCAAATATTAGATTGTTTATACTTTGGTGCTAACCTCACCTATATAGATCGTTTAGACAATGGTGCCAACCTCACAAACTCATAAGTTATTTAGATTTCGGTGATAACCTCATCTATGCATGGGTTATTTATGACTTCAGTGCTAATCTCACTTCAACTCAAATAGTTTTTCAATAAATAAGAATGAATATACTCAAGAACTCTTCTCACAAAAGTAATGAATATACTTTTGGTTTAGGAGATTTGAGAACAATACATAACAGAAGCTCTAAGATTGGCTCAATATAATCTGAAAATTAATTCAATGTAGAAATAGGCTTTTGTACTTTGAAAGTAGTTCGATAACAATTTAGGTTCTTGTAATCTATGTTTTAAATTTGAAAATAGCTTCTATTTATAAGTACTTGAGAAAACTAGTCGTTTATAGCCGTTATTAGCTTTCTGCCAAAAGTTTGTTCGACTAAAATAAAACTTGTTCGACCAAAAATATAGCTGTTAGAGTTTGACACGTCAGTTTAGCTTCAAAAATATTGAATCTTGAAGGAAACTAAGAGAGAACTTTCTAAAATCTTTATAGACTACCATAGCTGAAAAAGAGAGGTAGAGTGAAATATAAGAGAAAGTTTAATTGTGTTTATAAGGGAGTACTCTATTTATTGGCTTAATATGTATATAAAATATAAGTAAACATAATTAAATAAATTAATAACAATCATACTATAGGCATAACTATTCTTTTGTAATCTAATATAATAAATTAATTTCTTTTGGTTTAATAATGATAGATTTATAGTTATAATATATTAATGACTACTTACATCACTTTCCATTCTTATAATGGACCAAATGCATATAATTATAATATGTTAATGACTACACAATTTATTTATTTTATTGTTATTGTTATTATTATTATTATTGAAAACATTTAATTTATTATTTGGGGTAGAAATATTAACTTTAATTAGGCTCTCTTGTTACCTATTGGGCTTAGATGAATAATTATTGAGCTAAAAGATATAGAGCCCAATCATAAACATAAATAAGAAATATTAATAACTTCAATTTGGATTCTCCAATTATCTATTGGGCCAAGATAAATAATTATTGGACTAAATAATTTAGAGCCTAATAGTTAGCACAATTAATAAAGCTCATATTATATTAATAATGGTAGTCATATATGGCATGTTATATATCTAATAAATTTTAAACACATATAGGTATATAAACTATTCTATTATCGATATCTGAAAAAAGAAAATTAATAATACTTATTAAATTAATATATTAAGAGTTCAATGTTAAAATTAATTAATCAAACATTCAACACATTAAATAATAATTATATGCAAAAATTTGGAATGCATGTTTATTTTTATCTCTTATTAAGCACACTACAAAATTCGTTAGTATATAACTATTTAATTTATGTGATTAAATAATTTAAATACAAATAGTAACATTTTAGCCTAAATAATAAGCTTGATATTACGTAGTTCATCATTTCGTAGGTTTGACTTTTTTAAAGTTACTTTTGTTCACATGATTGCATTTGCTGGTTGATTTTGTTCCTCTTTGCATGTTCTCTCGCCACCCTCAAACTAAACGAGATATAAGTGGGAGTTGTTTTACTCATGTTTTCTTTTTTCGTAGTGGTATTATTATTTATTTCTTATAGTATTTTATTGGAAGCGTTATATCTTTTTCTTTTTACTTTGCTATAATTACTCTCTTTATTTATACTAAAATTTTATTGCTCTAATTTCTCGATCCTATTTTTTCTTATATATAAATATTATATTCACTAAAACTTTTTTAAGTTTATAAAAAGATAAACTACTTGAATTTGGAACGTTATTCTCGTTTTATTTATTATATTTGTTCTGTTTGCTTATGTTTGAATATTATTGCTGCAATTTTTTTTCCATTTTTTTTTATAATGCTTCAGTGGCCTATAGCTGTGTTTCTTAATAATTTGTGATGGGTTTTAAATGATTAAGTTCCATTTCGTATCTGCATGTTTTATGTACTTGTTTTGAAAGTCTATCTTCCCAAGTTATACACATCTTTGGCATACTACATTAATTGTATACTCTGTTAAATTTTATCTACTTGTTGTTTCCTGAGTTTATATTAATATTTAAAATTTATACAATCAGACTTTGGTGTGTTTAAAGATTAATATTAAAGATACCGAAGTTTGATAATTTGTGAAACAAATAATATTGTCATGCTGATATTAAGTACTATTTTTCTACCAACAATAATTTTGTCATGCTTATATTAAGTATTATTTATGTGAAATATTATAATTATTGGGATTGTCTATTTTCTATTTTCTTAATTGCTTTACAAGTTTAGATTTTTGTTGAAGTAGTTGAGAATGCCACAATATATAATTTAGTTTTATATATTTCTTCATGTTGTGTATTCTTATTATTGCACATAGTTCTTCTAGTTTTTCGGGTTTAGCACAAATGATTTGCGAAAAATGTATTATATTTTTAGTATGCTTGTGATGATTTCATTCATAAAAGAAAGGTGTTTGGAAATGTTTTTCGAAGCCAAAATCTGTGATTGATTTATCGCAAATGCCATTTAAAAGAAAGTTTTTTATTACAAACTTTTCGATGGTTTTTATCACCAATTTGTTTTGAAAAATAATTTCAAGAGGATTTTAGAAAATGATTGTCCACCATTCATGAGTAGGTTTTCATTTTTAAAGTTAAAAGTCAGTCATTATTTATTTATTTTTCACAAAGCGTTAACATAGTGGAGACTTCGTTAAGCATAAGAGTACCTAGAGGTGATTCCAGGTCTAGCTAGATCTTTTATAATTTTTGATTAAAAGTATTTTGGTCTATATGAGGAACTCACTTGGTTTTTTTTAATCTATAATTATTATTTATGCCCACATAAATTATTGTTTATGGGGAACCCAATTAGAAGAATAGAGCAAAATTTCCATAGGGATGTCTAACACTTAATCACAAAATATTACATTTTCAAAAGAAAATGAATTTTTTTAATCAGTAAATAATGTTTATCTAATGGAATTACTTTAGTAACAAATAAAGTTTTCTCGAATTAAGCAGAATGTTTTGTAAAAATCAAAAAGAGCCTTTTTAATTAACAAGGATTTTTCAATTTAATATAAAAACCAACTTGATGATTTTTGTAAACATAGGATAAGTGCTTTAATTAACTGGTATTTCCCCCAAAACTACTAAGTTGGTTTTAGCATTAACTCGTGGTTCATCCGCTTCAACTCCAAATTTCACTAAATTTGAACCACAAGACCAATATCATATTATTAACACATCTATAACCTTGAATCATTAAAATTCCAAGATATGTCATATATATATATATATATTCTAGAAATTTATAGTTATTTACAAGAAATTTTTGTTTGATCTAAACTTTGGGACGCAAATATTTCTTTAAAATTTTTGTATTGTAGTTTCAACAAGTTAAGGGGAAAAAAAGTTTGGTAGACTACAAAGTTTGCGCATAGAAGTTGGCCATCCTTCGTTTACTCCAAAATGTTTTGTATTTTATCGGTTCAATTTTCGTTTCATACTTTTCATAATAGGAATAATTATATTTCGATAACTTGTGTTTTGAGTGTTTCTTCAATTTATACATTGGGTTTTGGTTATTATCAATCATTTTAAAATAAGAATAACTACATTTTCATGCCTTGTATTTTGACCGTTTCTTCAACTTATATCTTGATTTTTGGTTATAAATAACTAAAACTTAATAACTAAACCCTAAGGTATAAATTGAAGAAATAGTCAAAACGTAAAATATAAAATGTTTAATTAACTTAATAGACACCTAGAAATAAAATGTACATACGTTTTGTAAAAGAAGTTTGTATTAAAATTTGAAGAAATAAAAGAGTCCTCTAGCTTACCTAATTTTAAAGTTCAGACATTCGTAAAGTAGGAAATTTTAGATCATGTTATGATTTCTTTTGTTATTGAAAAATCTATATATAGACAAAGGATCTTTGAATACAATCGTTAATAGAAATAGACGCTAGACATGAAAAGATTATGGTTGATAATAAACTTGAAAGTTTTAGATTTATAACTTTGCTAAAAACCTTTCATGATCATTATGACTTGAATGTGGTGTATATTTAATGTATGTAATTTAATTGGCCAAAATATTTAATTAGATTTCTAGTTTATTGCTTTTGTATTTTTAAGCATTCATTAAAAATATCTTGGATAAGATTGAGAAAAAAAATCCATCACATTTAGTATTTTAATCCACCCTCCCCCTTCTCCCCACCCAAAAAAAAACTCACACTTTTTCATTTAAATCAAATTAAATTTTTAATTTATGTTTTCCTATCGAATAGCACCGAATTCACAGATATTGTCAAAATTGAAATTTGAGATTATTTAAAAGATATTTTACCGTTTAAACTCATAATTATTAAAAGTAAAAATAGTGTAAATAATTAAAAACACTTAAAATTTAAAGAATAAGGAGAGAGAAAGAGAGAGAGAAGACCATAAGAGAAATTATTTTATTTTAACTTTTGTCAAATTATTTTTTTATATATTTTTTTCATTCTCTTTTTTTTTTTTCAATTGTTTGAAAAATTTAAACTTATGTTAGTTTCAATAATTATTATTTTCACTTTAAAAAAAGACTAAAAGGGATTTTTTTTTAACTTTTGCCATTATTTTTCTTTTCTCATTTTAATTGTTTTGAATATTTAAGTAGTTCTTGGAAGAATAGGCCTTTTCAAAGTCACTTTTAGGAAACACATGGCTTTTGATAGTTTTTTGGAACTATATATTTTAAGTTAAAATTAGATTGTTAAGACACTTAGCATTTTAGCAGGATTTAATACACTCGTAGCCTTATCTTCCACTTCTTCTCTACCCATGATTTTTTCCTTTTTTATCATCCCAATACTCTAGCTCATCATGGCTGAAAACTAATAGTTCCCAAAGACTCAATCTTTTCGTCCATTAACGAGGAAGAATATAGCTATATTCCTCTTCAAGTATTCTCCCACTGTAAGGTTTATGCTTCAAATCGAAAAGAAAAAACAATTCACATATCTTTTATCTTCGTTGATATTCTTGTTTAATTAGTATTTTAAAAGGCAATTTTTAGTAGAAAGTAAAACTATAGAAAAAAACTAAATAGGAATTTTGTGGTTACTTTTGAGCTTAAAAAGCTTTGAATTGCAACTACAGTTGTAGAAATGCGTACATTTCAGGTCAAAAAATACTGTTTGATTTGGCTAAACAAGGATGTCGATTGATGAACGTCTAATTATATATATTTTTTAAGGAATTATATTATCATTGTGTATTTAGAGTTTCATTAACTTCCCAAATTTAAAGCACTTTTGTAGTCATAGGCATAAAAGTAAAATTATCCCTAATTTGTGTTAAATGATCATTGCTACATAGGTTTCGTAAAATGGGCACATATTTTAAACCACATGGGAGATTTTTTTTTGGATGAACCTCGACAGAACGAGGAAATTTTAATAAAAAAGAAATGAAAAAAGATAATACCTACTCAGAGAGGGACATAAAGCTGACCTCTTAAGGACTAAAAATATAAACAGAATCAAAATTAGCAAAACCTATAGCTCGGATTCGTAATACAATTACCATAAATTAAAGAAGAAATAAAAGAGGGAGCCGACCACTACCAAGTAGAATAGACAATAAAAGGAGCTCGAGAAGCTAATGCATCAGCAACTCGGTTACCCTCACGGAAAATATAAATCGCCATAAAATCCATATTAATTAAGTAACCCAAGGCTGTAGGCCAAGTTGATCTCCATCGAAAAGGAACTTTTAAGGAACGAGCCATTAAGATAAAGGCCACGTAAGCAGAGTCACTCTCCATTCTGAGACGCTTCCAGCCATACTTCTTAGCAAAGCAAATTGTATGGATAGCTGCTGTCAACTCATCCTCAAAAGTATAATATATTCCCAAAGGAATACAAAAATAACCATGAATAAACTCCCGACGAGTTCAAAACACTCCAAAGCACCCAATAAGACCAGGAGTGCCAAAAACAGAACTATCAGTGTTAACTTTTACCCAGGAAAAAAAGGGGAGGTCTCCAGACAACTTCAATAATGTTAGGTGCTTTACGTGACCTCTCCTTGATTCGAAGCTCCCGTAACATCAAAAGCTCAATCAAAGAGTTAAACATAGAACCTGAAACTAGGAATTTAGTTTCTTTGATAAAATGATATAAGAGAGCAAGTGCAGAAGAGATAGAAGGTTTCCTATCCTCAAAAATAGCCAGATTCCAAAGACGACAAATAATCAAAAAAACTGAGATTATACCAACTTTCCAGAAAGCACGAATTTGAGGGCTCAAAAAAAAATGTTACACTTTATCTTAGAGATCGACCATAGATACCTCTAGAAAAATGGGATTACGAAAGATGGATGACAAAATTGACCAAAGCTGTTGGAAAAAAAGGCAAGTGAGGAACAAGTGGGAAAGGTCCTCTACTGAAGAACGACAAAAGCCACAATAAGACGGAAGACTAAAACCTCTCCTTATCAGAGAAGCCGCTATTGGAAGCTGATTATAAAGATTTCGCTAAAGTAAAAATGACCTTGATAGGGGAATGAAAGAAGTCCAAATCTATTTTCCCTCAGAGCAAACAATTATAGAGCCAGAAACTAAAAGATAAGCTGCAGAACAAGAAATAGAGCTATCCAAAGAACCCATCCAATGTAAGACATCTGGATTATCTAAACAGATAACTAATTCAATAATATATGCAATGGCTAGAAAAAGATTCTTGAAAGCCATGGGAAAAAGCCAACTTGAGTTTGTAAAAATGTCTCCAACAATACTCTCCAAAGAAGGATCAAAATCCATAGAAGAAGAAATCAAGTTAATCAAGGAAGAGCCCAACCAATTGTCTATCTAGAATTTGATCTTGGAATATCTACCAATCAGCCAACGAGATTCTTAATACAAATCGAGATAAAATATGAAGGTTTGGCCAAATAGAATACTTGATCTAATGCTGAAATTCACCATTACCACAAAAAAAATGAGCACGAAGATAATCAAATAAGTCTAAATCAACAATCAATACTCCCTAAGCAAACTTTTTAAAAAGAGCTTTGTTAAGCAGAGATAAATCTCATAAACCCAAGCCACCTTCCTCCTTAGGACAACAACATTTCTTCCAAGATACTTGAACTAGCTTCTTTTGGAGAATAGATCCTAACCAAATGAAATTTTGGATTGTTTTTGTCATTTTATACAACAAAGTGCTTGGCTATTTGTAAATCTGGAAAGAATGAATAAGGGATCCATTAATTAAGAACTAACCAAAGTCACTCTACCAGCTCAAGAAAGTGATAAACCCATATAACACCGAAATCTAGTCAACAAATAGTCCATCCAAGGAATCAACCATCGTTGTCACAGAGCACCCATAAACAAAGGAACTCCCAATTAATGCAAAGATTCACCACCTCTCTTCATGCCACACATAGAGAGCAGATCCCAAATTCTGGCAGAGGAAATCCCTTACTAAAATAGACATTAGACTTCTCCTAATTAACCACTTGATTCGAAAGAGAGGCATACAACTCAAAGGCCGAATGAATAGCTCTCAAATTCTTAGAAGAAGCATGACAAAATATAAGGACATCATCCGCATACAAAAAATGCGTCAAGTCACGCTTACCACAAGGTGGAGAGATAGAATCCATCACCCCAGAGATGAATATACAGGCTACGAAGTAGATAGAATCCATCATCCCAGAACTAAATAGACAGGCTAAGAAGTGACTCAGAAAGTCCTCTGTAAGACAGAACATAAAGGAGAAAGAGGATCACCCTGCCTTACTCTTCTAGAACAAAAAAAGTAGTCATGAGGAATCCCATCAAGAAGCATAGAAATTCGAGCAGAGTTAAAAATAGCTAAAACCTAGTCAATGAAGTAGACGAAAAATCGAAGAACTGAAGAACCTCCAAAACAAAAGACCAACGAATAGAGCCAAATGCCTTGTGAATGTTAATCTTGAAAGCAACATAACAACCAAAGGCCGAATTGCCCAAAGAATTAAAACATTCCAAGGCTCCTAAAATACAATCACCCATCTGCCTACCTTGAACAAAACTAAACTGATTCAAAGAAATAATTCAAGAACTGATAGGACCCAATCTAGTAGCAAGGATTTTAGTAATAACCTTGAAGAAAAAATTCTCCAAAGCTATAAGCAAAACTGCTCCATCTTATTAGCCTTAGTGACCTTCGGAATAAGAATCATGAAATTAGAATTAACACCAGTGAACATCTTACCAGTACGACAAAACTCTTGGACTACTGAAATAAAATCATTACCAATGATATATCAACAAGAACAAAAACATTTCCCAGTAAATTCCTTCGAACCTGGCGCATTAGAAGGATTTATATCAAAAGCTATATTTCTAACTTCTTGCTCTGCAGGTAGATTCAACAAAGCTGTATTATTAACTGGGGTAATCAAACTAGGGACATGCTCATGAATAATAGAGAAGTCACCTGAGTAGCGAGTAGGCTCAGAAAACATAGAGACATAATAATCAACACCATGAGCAACAATAATCAACTCATGGGAGATTGACCCATTCTTAAACTCATTGGTTCTAGACTCAATATCTAACTAAACTCAATTCACAGGATCTTCTCAAATTATTTCAAAGTAGGTCTTAAATGGATAATATTATAAATTAGACTACATTCACATTTAGTATGATATGCTTTAGTATTTGGCCCATTTATCTATCAATAAAATTCCAAATTGAGTGATTGTTGATGTTATAGATAACTATATAAAATATCTAGAAGATTTGCTCTTTAAGAAAATTCAAATACAACCAAAATATGGGTTAAAATATCGAATATTTCCAAATAATAAGTTCAGTCACTAGTTTTGACTTAGTAAAACTTATCTTCACCGGTTTTGTTTCGAGTCAAGAAATACGGCCCTGATTCATGCATTTTTAGTGCCATCTAAACCATAAGAGATAAGGCTTCAATTTTTCTTCTTTGATCAAGATATTTATCGAGTTAATTTATTGAGTTTCATATGTATCTTTGGGAAGAAATGAACCCGCTAGAACAAATTAACACCTTGTACTTATCCTTAGCCTATAAGTTTTTGACTTTATATCTCTAAGTTTTCCTATAAATAGATACTTAAGTTGGGCTTAGGAGGCATCTTGGTTTGAGATCAATTAATTGCTTCAAGACATTAGTGTAATGTAGAAGAAACCACATAGTTATGATGAATCCAAGGCCTTCCTAGCAACAGATGGTATTACACATCTACTTCGATCACGTGAAACTTAGTGGTAGCACGAATTAGTGCCACATATAAATCTATGTTGACATATCCTTTAGTCACATATGCATACAAATTAAAACAAGTAAGATTAACAAGTAAACTAGAAATTAAAAGTAAAAATTAAGAATGCAAATGAAATTGATTCAAATTCAAGAGAAAGAATGCCTAGAATTGATAATTCCCCTGTGATATCTTGAATTTCTAAGCGACACCCAGTTTCTCACATAATTAAAGAGCCAATATGACATGATTGTATAATATTTTCTTTTATATATTAATGCATTTATAGGCGTATAATTTCGAGTATTTGTTTTAGTATACTGGTTATTTTTATAATCTTTATTTGTAAAGCAATTTTATAGTGAAATGCTCAAGACACGCTCATTGGTACCAATTCGACATATATTAAGTCAATTACTTAATTTTAATTAATAAAAATAATTTACAGAAATTAATATTTGAACAAATTGTTTGTTTTTACTTTCTTTCTTCTCAGTATGTCTGATTATACTAAATTTAAATCGCTTAATCCTATATATATCTTAGTTTCTACGTAGTAAATATGTTAAGTTATTATTTCTACTATCATCATCATTATTATTATTATTACTTTAGTTTAGTCTAATTACTATTTGATGTGTATTTATTATAATTTGTATACTTTACCTTAAAAAAAAAGAAGGGGTTAACGCCGACTTATTCAAAGTCGGCAACAATATCAAGATCAATATATATTGCTCTCATTTGTTTTATTGTTATTCACTCTCTTCACCCTTAGCTCACCCCTCACCCCTTTCATTTATTCTCACTTCTCTCTACTCTATTTATATACGAATTGATTTACTTATGGATGAAGTGCTAAAATCTCTTCTCTTAATTTAAAGCACTTAAAGAAAAGATAATTCTTCCTAACTAAGAATACATATATATGACCATACTTCAAGAAACTTCCCACTTACGATTTATGCTATGCACTACTAATTGTCCTTATTCTATTTTAATATATGTGATAAATTTAAGGTTTAATTTAATTTATGGTTTTGTTTGATGGTTTGTAAACGACTTATATTTTTTTTAAATGAAAAGGTCAAGTATTAGATATATGGCCAAGTTAACTAAGATAGATATTTGCTATCATAATATTTGATTTAGTCTAGAAGATTCCATATGTTTGAATTTATATCAAGTCTTTGTCATTTGTTATTAAACATGTCTTTCATTTTATGTGAGTTATATAGTACTTAATTTTTATGTTATTCGTAAGAGTTAGTGGGTCCAGGTATTAATCTTTACTAATCTTTTTACTTATTTTGATTTTTTCATGTACATGTGATGGTATATACTTTATTTTTTCCCTTGAAAATTATTGGTTATCTTAAAATTGTTGATAAGAAACTTTGGGCTTGTTTGACTTTGTAAAGCTAAATGTTTTATTTAAATTTTTGGATTGACGAATCTGTAGTGAATGAATAACTGTTTTGTGTATGAGTAATTGTCTCATGCTTGGAATCAGTTAAGAAATTTAGCGTTATCATTTTGTTATATAAATTAAAAGCACAAATTCATGTAGTACAATATGCTTAGTAATCAAAGGAATCTGTCATTGGTTAAATATTAGGAACATGTCGATTGTACCTTTTGAGCAAAGAGCATTTCACAAGTAGAGATTTAAAAAGAAGAAGAACATTTCACAAGTAGAGATTTAAAAAGAAGAAGAAGAAGAAAGCTCGGAATCGAGGTAAGTAACATCACACCTGCAATGTAAGAAATTATTTGTTCGGTGAATTTATGGAATTTGTAGATATCGAATCTGTGGATATATGTATCTGTCATTTACTTTGCATGAGACATGTACACATGGTATATTTATATTGCCTGACGAGTATTAGTGAATAGGGTGTGGTGGACCACCGCCCAAATATGTGATATAATTCCTTTGGAGACACTCTGGTTCCTTCCGAAACACTCTAGTCCTCTCGGGGATTTTATGGTTCCTACGGGAACACTTTGACGGCGGTATGGGGTGGACCTCTGCTGTATATAGAGGGGATTCTCTGGGGCTCAAGACCTCCATATAGCTCATAATACGTTATACGTTCTCTGAGTGGCTCAATATGCAATTCACAGTCTTGTTAGGCAATACAATATACACAGGGATCCCAATCATATGATAATTTATTTCACATTAGAAGCATTCTGCATCAGTATATGTTACTTACTGAGTTTTATACTCATAATATTCTTACATTGCAGAAGATACTACTGATATGTGAGTTTGGTGGAGAAGCGCAGACTTTCTGACCGCGGCTTGTGTATATAAGCATTTTGACGTTGTGGTTTTCTGACAGAAGATTTTGTATGTAATGCCCAAGATTCTCACATACATAATAGGCCAATAATAAACATGATCATATTACAGAATAGACATATCATGAAATTAGTGTCAATTTTATGATAAATTACTCATTTTGATCGTTAAATTCTTTTAATATATATTATTACACTAATAGTTATCGAAGTATTCCCATGCAGTGTAAAGGCTTGATACCTTCAGAGAGAGAGCTTGGTGTGTAAAAAGAACAAAGAATACATTCATGAATAATAATACCATTTGCACATGCATTAAAAACTATGTCTGTTGATAACTTGGTCAAATAGTAGTTTTTTGGTAAAATGTATTTTTCACGCTTTTCAGAGCCAAATTCACTGTGCATTTAGCATGTAAAATAGCTTTAATTAAATATTTAGGACTCATTTCTAGCATTTTCAAAAAAATGTTCGTTCCAAGTAAGCACGAGGTGGCAGTCACTGTACTGAACTGTGTTTAATTACGCTAAGCTAGCTTAGATTCAGCTTAATCGCATAATGTTATCTTTGTGTATTCTATTAATTAGGCAATTATACTATGTTTGCATCATCAATTAGAGTCTAATTGAATTTCTTTTTATGTTTAATAATTGGTTATGAGGCTAAGTTCCACCAAATTACAATAAGATTGGCCATATAAGATCATAAGTCAAAGTATGACTAGATTTCACTTTCTAAGCTAGGTTTCACCATTTGGTCTATACTTGAGTGTATAGGATTGATCAGCAATATGGTGAGTATGATAAAGATGTTTTAGAGCTAGACACATAGAAATTAAGATGTAAAATACCCAAAATACCCCTTAGAATTTAAGTTATGCCATTCTTAGCCTTTAAGTATTGATTTTTGACCAATTCTGGTCATTTCTGTCCTCTTCCTCCCCAGCCACGACTTGCACTACTCCAGAAACTTTCTATACTTCTTTCAACTCTCCTTATCCATATCTAACAATTTTCAAGTGGTAGAACTCAATTTGAGCTCAAGAAAGCAAGATAGGTCCAAACTAGTCAAGGAAATTCTACTAGTTCTTCTTCTTAGGTTTTGTTTTGTTATTTCCATTCTCCACGTGATACTACTTAAGTAATATTTTCTCTAGGTCTTCTTGAGTCCTAAGATCAATTTAAAAGCATTAGAAATCAGTTTTTTGGAAGTAGAAGGCAAGAGCTTCAACAAAAGTTCAAATTAGTCAAGGTGAGCTTTTTGTGGAATGTAGAATTGGTAATTTATTTCTATTGCTTTAGCTCTTGAATTAAAGCTTTTATTTGATGAATTTAGGTCTAATAAAACCTTATATATGGCTGGAAACACAGAATTTAAGTGGAGGATTAAGGTTATACTTGAAGCTCTAAAGTGTACTAGTCAAGGATTTAAGTGTTGTCATGTGTGGTAGATTAAGTTTTAATATTTGTAATCTGATTTTCTAAACTTGGAGTGTATATTTTATGGATCCTAATATTTATTAGACTCATTTGGTGGCTGGTTATGATGACACATAAGTATAAAAGTGGTTTTTAAACTTTATCTAAACGAAAGGAATTCAAATAAACCTAGGTTGCTCTAAATGATTCTCTTTGAATTGTATATATGGGAATTGGCTTGTTGATTGTTATTATAGGTCTTAAACCATGATTTTAATCATGTGGGGATGTCCTAAAACTAGGGGAGGTGCTGTTCAAATATTTCTAGAACTAGATGGAACCATTTAGAAGTAAATGGACTAGCTTTTATGAAAGTAGATGACATTTTGGTTCATTTTGTGATTAGGGTTCCTTCTTTTGTAAAAGCTATGATTCGGTCTTGTACTTGTTTTCTTTAAACATTTTATATTGTAGTGATAATGTTAGTAATAAAATTGAGATTAGTTCTGTCACACACCTTGCCATAGAGGATACTGACCCTTTCCACTATCTTTTCTACCAAGACACAAGGTAAGTGAAGATTTATTTTAACTGCATCACAAGAACAATAGTAGATAAAAGATATTTTCTTATATGCTTATGTGTATTATTTCAATTATATGTTATTTATATTATTGTTGTAAAGTTTACGGAAACATAAGTATGGCATGATCATTTAAGCATGATTTTCAAAGAAGTGAAGTTTTTCATACATTGGATTTAAAGTAGTACCATTGTACTAATTTTACAAGATATATTTTAAGTATAGTGTTTAGTCTGTCTGCATTGGGTAAGTATGGTTTGTACAGGCATCCTTCCCCCATAGGTGGGCACAGCTTACCGACTGCTAGGACTGAGCATTGTACTATGAGATTTATCAGGTGCATTACTTAGTCGGTCTGCGTTGGGTAGGTATGGTTCACATTGGCCATGTGTTTCCTTCCCGCACAGGTGGGCATGACCTACTGACTGCCGCTACTTTGTAATGTACTCAAAGGCCCTATAAAGAAATGTTTTCTAAGAAAAGTGCATCAAAATGAAAAGTTATGAAAGAAAGAGTACAATAGAAATTTCAATAAAGTTTATACATAAAACACATTCATGGGCATACATGATGAATTTCAATAAAGTTTATACATAAAACACATTTATGGGCATACATGATCTTTACTTACTGAGCATTAGCTCATTTAGTTCCTGTGATGCAGATGAAGATATATATGATGTATAGAGTTGCTGGTTGGCTAGCACGTTTTTTTGTCGCCATGATCATACAGATGTAGACGAGCTTAACTTATGGGCGATGTTTTCGTTGTATTTTGATATTTTTGTGTGATGTAAATATCACTGTGGATGGCAAGATAAACTAATAAGGAGTTTTTGGTTGTATATTTTATAAAGACACTTTCAAAAAATAATGCCACGCAGTTTCTTTTGTTTTAAAGCTTGAAAAGTTTTAATTTGGCCCAAATTTTTGAACAAAACAAAAGTTACAGTTTATAAAAGAGTAATGCTTCCTAGTTTGACCTACATAGTCGTATAGTTGAGCTTGGGGACATTACATTGTACCTGTTCTGAGTGTGTGTATATTATGTACAATTATGAGTGCAATTTCCCTTTTTCTCCTAGAAAGTTTTAAAAGTTTTAAATTTTTCTCTATTTCATCAGTTCCAAGTTGAGTAACGTCTCCCGATCTCACTAAATATTCATACAAATATCCCTACATACGTGTGTTGGAAATAAGGGACGTTATAGTTGGTATCAAAGCTTATGTTTTAAAATGATTCTGAAGACTGCTTATATACACACGTTGGGAAGGAAAGGAAGCTTCACTCCTCTGTAAGTTTTTGATATGGATTTTGATATCTGTTATAATTTTTAATTGCATTCATATTCTGGTAATAAATATTATTGGCCATAATTGGAGCTATAGATTCTAGGTGTCAGGATATCACTATGATGACTACTCGGGATGAAGATAATATTAATAGGAGTGAGTCTTCTTCATAGAGTGGTAATCAGGTTGAACAGTTAGCTTGTTTGACACAAAACATATTGGAGCAGCATATGAGAAAAGAAAATCAACATATCCCTTAAGCACCACTACCCCAACAGAGACAGGATGTTAGTGAAAGTGCTGGAAAAAGATTCTGGAATCTCCAACCTCCGACTTTTGATGGTGGGGTTGATCTAATTCAGGCAGAGTAGTGGATTAGGACCACTGAGCATATGCTAGCTTCTACCAAGGTTCCTGATGCAGATAAAGTCCTATATACTAGTTTTATGCTGAGACATCACGCTGAGTACTGGTGGGATACCATGAGTACTATTCATGATATCACTACTATGACTTGGGAGAGATTTAGAGAATTATTTTATTGAAAATATTTTACTGATGCTATGAGAGCCAATAGAAGGGTTGAGTTTGCCAATCTGAAGCAAAGAGAGATATCTATTGCTGAATATATCTGCAAGTTCGACTAGTTATCATGATATGCACCTCACATAGTTGCCACCAATGAGCTCAAGATAGATTAATTTATGCAAAGTCTGAGGAAGACTATTGTTAGAGATTTGAAATCAGATGGAATTCGAGGCGTACCATTTGCTCAGATAGCAGATAGGGCATTGGATGCTGAGCAAGAAGAGAAAGATGTTTTGGATGAGGAAAAGATTAGGAGAGAAAGACTAGCTAGAGAAATGCAAAGAGGTTTTAGACCTAATTTTCAAGGAAATAGAGGAGGATAGATTTAGATTCAGTGTTCTTATGACATGAAAAGGAAGGGAGATCCAACTGAATAGACTCGACCTGATCAAAGTAAGCGTCCAAGAACTGACCAGTGGACTACTACTACTACTATACCATCTTGCCCATCATGTGGAAAGTATCATTTTGGAGAGTGTCGTAAGGGTGCAGGGTTATGTTACAAATGTGGTAAAGTGGTCATTTTATTAAGAACTACCCTGAAATAAAAAATGGTTAGAAGAAATTTGGTGGAAGGCTGTATACTATAGTTGAGACAGATGTTGGAGATGAAACTCAAGTAAATCCATCTGTTATCACAGGTGAGATATTTATTTTTGGCATTACAGTTCATGCATTAATAGATTCAGGATCCACGCATTCACATGCATCATTAACATTTGTGAGGAAATTAGGTCGCCCCATAGATCAAATGAGTACTCTGTTTGGTACCACACTTCCTTCTGGAGAGGTTATGTATTCAGATAAAATTTTGAGAGTTTGTCCTATTATAGTGGATGACAGAGAATTATTTGTAGACTCGATTGTACTTGATATGAATGATTATGAGATTATTTTGGATATGGATTGGCTGTCAAAGTATTTTGCTAAGATTGATTGCAAGAAGAAAATGGTGACATTTCATCCTCCTAATGCTGACCAGTTTATACTTGTGGGTACCCAGAGTAAAGTAAAGTTTCCTTTGATATCAACTATGAAAGCTCAGAAATTGTTAGAAAAAGGTTGTATAGGATATTTGGCAAGTATTATTGATACATCTATTTAGCAGAAGTTAAGCCTAGAAGATGTGCCAGTTTTACAGGATTTTCTAGATGTGTTTCAAGAGGATTTGCCAGGTTTGCCACCAATAAGAGAGATTGATTTTGCTATTGATTTGGTACAAGGTACTGTGCCTATTTCTAAAACACCTTATAGGATGCCCCCCGCAGAATTAAAGGAGTTAAAGACTCGGTTACAGGAATTGCTAGACAAAGAATTTATACATCCTAGCTTTTCACCATGGGGTGCACCAGTCTTATTTGTGAAAAAGAAAGACGGAACTTTGCGATTATGCATTGACTACAGAGAACTTAACAAAGCGACTATTAAAAACAAGTATCCCCTACCTCATATCGATGATTTGTTTGATCAACTACAGGGTGCTTGTATGTTTTCAAAGATTGATTTGAGGTCCAGTTACCATCAATTGAGAGTTAGAGATGAAGATATCCTGAAGGCTGCCTTTAGAACTTAGTATGGCCATTATGAATTTCTGGTTATGCCATTTGGTCTAACCAATGCTCCAGCAGTATTTATGGATCTAATTAACAGAATATTTAAGGAATTCCTTGATAAGTTTGTTATTATGTTTATTGAAGACATTTTATTATGCTCATGATCTAGAGAGGAGCATATAGAACATTTGAGAACCATGTTTTAGATATTGAAAGAGAAGGAGTTATATGCTAAATTCAAGAAATGCGAGTTCTGGTTAGAAAAAGTGTCATTCCTTGAAAACGTTATTTCTTAGGATGGGATTTCTATTGACCCTACCAAGGTTGAAGCAGTTAATAATTGGTCTAGACTTACCAACGTTACAAAGGTCAGAAGTTTTCTGGGTTTGGCTGGTTATTAAAATAGGCTAATTGAGGGATTCTCCAAGATTGCTATGGCACTTACATAGTTGACCAGGAAGAGTAACAAGTTTATATAGACTGATGAGTGTGAGAAGAGTTTTCAAGAATTAAAGCAGAGATTAATTTCAGCACCAGTCTTGACTATACTATTAGGTATAGAGGGACTTGTTATTTATAGTGATGCATTGAAACAAGGTCTGGGATGCTTCCTCATAAAAAATGGGAAGGTTATTGCTTACGCTTCAAGACAGCTAAAGGATTATGAGTGCAACTATCCTACTCATGATTTAGAACTGGTAGTAGTGGTATTTACATTAAAGATTTGGCGGCATTATCTGTATGGGGTACATTGTGAAATCTTTACTGACCACAAAAGTTTGAAGTATCTATTTACTCAGAAGGAATTGAACATGAGACAAAGACATTGGCTAAAATTTGTAAAAGACTATGATTGCGATATCAGTTATCATCCAGGAAAAGCCAATGTTGTGGCGGATGCACTCAGTAGAAAATCATCTAGTAGTTTGGCAGTTTTACATAAATTGGAGAAACCTTTATGGGAGGATTTATGCAGATCTGGTATCGAGCTAATTACTGGGAAATTATCTGCTACAACTTTACAATCTACCTTATTAGACAGAATTAAACAAGGCCAGAAGGAAGATCCTGAGTTAATTAGATACAAAGAATTAATAGAGTTAGGGAAAAAGACAGATTTCACTAATTCTGCCGAAGGAGTTATTAGATTTCAAGGTAGACTTTGTGCACCAGATGACAGAAGTATCAAGGAAGAAATTCTAGTAGAAGCACACAATACTCTATATTCAGTCCATCCAGGTACTACTAAAATATACAACAATTTGAAGATTCTTTACTGGTGGGCAGGAATGAAAAAGGATATTTTTCAGTTTGTGGAACGTTGTTTCACATGTCAACAAGTTAAGGCTGAGTACAAGAGACCAGCAGGAGAGCTACGACCACTTCCATTACCTGAGTTGAAATGAGAGGAGATATCCATGGATTTTATAGTTGGGTTACCAAAGACAGTATCTCGTCAAGATGCAGTTTGGGTTATAGTTGATAGACACACTAAGGTAGCTCATTTTATTCCAATTTCTATGACATACTCCATGGATAAACTTGCGGCGTTGTACATTAAAGAGATTGTTAGACTGCATGGGATTCCAGTTTCCATAATCTCAGATAGAGACGCCAGATTTACTTCAAAATTTTGCTTCAAAATTTTGGGAGAGTGTACAACGAGCTTTGGGAACTAAATTGAAATTTAGTACCGCATTCCATCCTCAGATAGATGGCCAGGCTTAGAGGACTATTCAAATCTTGGAAGACATACTTAGAGCTTGTGTTATGGATTTCCAAGGATCGTGGAATTACTACCTACCGTTAATTGAATTTTCCTATAACAATAGCTTTCAAGCTATAATTGGTGTTGCATCTTATGAGATATTGTATAGTAGAAAGTGTAGATCTCCAGTTCACTGGGATAAGATTGGAGAACGACGATATCTGGGCCCTGATATTATTAGAGATACAGCTGAACAGTAGAAAAGATCAAAAAAAGCATGATAGTAGCTCAAAATAGACATAAATTTTATACTCCAGAATGCCGACCCTTTCACTTTTCTATTGGTGATAAAGTATTTCTCAAAGTAGCCCCTATGAAGGTGTTATGAGATTTGGAAAGAAAGGAAAGTTGAGCCCGAGATTTATAGGTCCTTAAGAGATCCTCGAGAAAGTGGGGAATGTCGCCTATAAGCTTACATTACCCCTGGAGTTATCAGGTGTGCATAACGTCTTCCATGTTTCCATGCTGATAAAGTATGTATCAGATCCATCCCATGTTCTTAGCCAAGAACCACTTGAATGGGATCCAAAGTTAACCTATGAGGAACATCCCATTCAGATTTTAGATAAAAGAAAAAAGAATTGAGAAACAAAACGATTCCTTTAGTGAAAGTTTTGTGGCGAAACCATTTTGTTGAAGAGATTACACGGGAATGAGAAGATAAAATGAGAAAGCAACATCCAGAATTATTTGGTAAGCAAATTTCGAGGACGAAATTTTTATTAGGAGGGGAGGATAGTGATATCCTAAATTTCTAAGCGACACCCAGTTTCTCATATAATTAAAGAGCCAATATGACATGATTGCATAATATTTTATTTTATATATTAATACATTTATGGACGTATAATTTCGAGTATTTGCTTTAGTATACTGGTTATTTTTATAATCTTTATTTGTAAAGCAATTTTATAGTGAAATGCTCAGGACACACTCATTGGTACCAATTCGACGTATATTAAGTCAATTACTTAATTATAATTAATAAAAATAATTTACAAACATTAATGTTTGAACAAATTGTTTGTTTTTACTTTTTTGCTTCCCAGTATGTCTGATTATTCTAAATTTAAATTGCTTAATCCTATATATATCTTAGTTTCTACATAGTAAATATGTTAAATTATTATTATTACTATCATTATTATTAGTATTATTATTACTTTAGTTTAGTCTAATTACTATTTGATGTGTATTTATTATAATTTGTATACTTT
This sequence comes from Parasponia andersonii, assembly GCA_002914805.1. Classification (NCBI taxonomy): domain Eukaryota; kingdom Viridiplantae; phylum Streptophyta; class Magnoliopsida; order Rosales; family Cannabaceae; genus Trema; species Trema andersonii. The sequence continues at coordinate 61,777 of JXTB01000652.1, forward strand.
ACCTTAAAAAAAAAAGAAGAAGGGGTTAACACCGACTTATTCAAAGTCGGCAACAATTTCAAGATCAACATATATTGCTCTCCTTTGTTTTATTGTTATTCACTCTCTTCACCCTCAGCTCACCCCTCACCCCTTTCATTTATTCTCATTTCTCTCTACTCTGTTTATATACGAATTGATTTACTTATGGATGAAGTGCTAAAATCTCTCCTCTTCATTTAAAGCACTTAAAGAAAAGGTAATTCTTTCTAACTAAGAATACATATATACGACCATACTTCAAGAAACTTCCCACTTACGATTTTGACTAGTTCTTTTAAATTTTCTATAGTTCATATCTATATTATATATTGAAATTCATGAATAGTAGTGAGATTTATGCTATGCACTACTAATTGTGCTTATTCTATTTTAATATATGTTACAAATTTAAGGCTTAATTCAATTTATGTTTTTGTTTGATGGTTTGTTAAAGACTTATATTTTTTTTAAATGAAAAGGTCAAGTATTAGATATATGGCCAAGTTAACTAAGATAGATCTTTTCTATCATAATATTTGATTTAGTCTTGAAGATTCCATGCGTTTGAATTTATATCAAGTCTTTGTCATTTGTTATTAAACATGTCTTTCATTTTATGTGAGTTATATAGTACTTAATTTTTATGTTATTCGTAAGAGTTAGTGGGTCCAGGTATTAATCTTTACTAATCATTTTACTTATTTTGATTTTTTCATGTACATGTGATGGTATATACTTTGTTTATTCCCTCGAAAATTATTGGTTATCTTAGAATTGTTGATAAGAAACTTTGGGCTTGTTTGACTTTGTAAAGCTAAATGTTTTCGTTAAATTTTTGATTGACGAATCTGTAGGGAATGAATAACTGTTTTGTGTATGAGTAATTGTCTCATGCTTGGAAACAATTAAGAAATTTAGCGTTATCATTTTGTTATGTAAATTAAAAGCACCAATTCATGTAGTACAATATGCTTAGTACTCAAAAGAATCTGTCATTGGTTAAATGTTAGGAACATGTCGATTATACCTTGAGCAAAGAGCATTTCACTAGTAGGGATTTAAAAAAAAAACGAACAAGAAGAAAGCTCAGAATCGAGGTAAGTAATGTCACACATGTAATGTAAGAAATTCTTTGTTCGGTGAATTTATGGAATTTGAGGATATCAAATCTGTGGATATATGTATCTGTCATTTACTTTGCATGAGACATGTACACGTAGTGTAGTTATATTGTGTGATGAGTATTAGTAAATAAGGTGTGGTGGGCAGCACCCAAATATGTGATATAGTTCCTTCGGGGACACTCTGGTTCCTTCGGGAACACTCTGGTCCTCTCAGGGATATTATGGTTCCTATGGGAACTCTTTGATAGCGGTATGAGATGGACCTCTGCTATACTTAGAGGGGATTCTCTGGGGCTCAAGACCTCCATATAGCTCATAATATATTATACGTTCTTTGAGTGGCTCAGTACGCAATTCACGCTCTTGTCAGGTAATATAATATACACAGGGATCCCAATCATATGATAATCTTTTTCACATTATATGTATTCTGCATCTACATACGCTACTTACTGAGTTTTATACTCATAAATATTCTTATATTGCAGAAGGTACTACTGATATGTAAGTTTAGAGGAGGAGCGTAGACATTCTGACCGCGGCTTGTATATATAAGCATTTTGAAGCTGTGGTTTTCTGATAGAAGATTTTGTACCTATTTTGAGTGTGTGTATATTATGTATAATTATGAGTGGAATTTCCCTTTTTCTCCCAGAAAATTTAAAAAGTTTTAAATTTTTCTCTATTTCATCAGTTTCAAGTCAAGTAACGTCTCTTGATCTCACTAAATATTTATACAAATATCTCTACGTATATGTGTTGGAACTGAGGGACGTTACATCTCCAAACCCTTATTTTTTCATTTACCCCTATGTTCCTGAAATTAATTTGATTAATTGATTGTTAATGGAGTGTGCTAACCTATTTGCAAGCTTTTCTATCATTAAGCAAAGATTCCCACTTAACCTAACCTACTATACTCCTATGATAGACAATCTTAAATGGAATCATTAACTACAAACAATCTAAAATGGTTACATACACTTGCCGAGTATATTTCTATCTTACCTAGATGTATGCCACTTTATCTAAGGCTAAACATATAACTTTGTTTCCATTCCATTACATGTTTCAAAGAATCAACTAATTGGTGATTAGGCCACTAGAAACATTTAGCACAAGATAAAGCAACTAATCAATATAGACAATTAGATGTCAAAAAGAGAGATAAACAAATACAAAATTACAAGTTTGGTGATGAGAAGGATATTTTTCGACAATCATGTACCGTTTAAGCTCAAATAGTTATGGGTTTTGAAGTATTTTTATTAGTTCGATGTATTTTTGTGTATTTCCATAGATTTTGTGAGTAAATGAGAATCGAGATGAATCTATGCTAAATAAGAGTTTCAAACTATTTGGAATCAAGCTGGCACTAATCGAGACAAGCCGGAGCAAAAAACGAGCCGAAATGGGGCAAAAATGGCAAAAAGGCCAGCAAGTAGCTAAAGGGGCACGCTACATCCCATTTTCATGATCTAAAAGTTAAGTGTCATCTATCTTTAAGTGTTTTTGAATTTGACCAAGGAGAAAATCTTAAAAAGGGATGAAGGCATAATTTCAAAGTATAGGGAGTTCGGGAGAAGAACACAAGAGAGGCACCTAAATTCTTAGAGAGAGAAAGCTTAAAGTTAGAGATTCTTAAAGAAAATTTGGGAGAATTTCTTGATATTGGAAGACTTGAAGTTTATCTCCATAAGAGTTTTTCTTTTCCTTTCTTTTATCCTAATCTCTTAGAAATTTGTATGGAGCTTATTGTATGAATATACTTAGATTTATGAATTTCTTATTGAGATTAGTCATGGATTCTACTATGCTCTGTTGTCTTTTCTATTCTAGAATGTATATAAACTTTTTAAATACTTTGTTTGGATTATTTTGTTGAGTGTTGGTCTAATTTCAATCTCTAATTTATTTACGCTTCTCCTCGCTTACTATTTCTAATTTATTTGGCAAATAAATTAGCTGATCTTAGGCTGTGATTTTGATGCTTGGGAGAGATTGATCTCATAATCTAGATTTGAGAGACATAGTTTACATTGTTGTGAGATTGGGAAGAGTTCAACATCTAGATAATCACTTAAATAGTTTGGGTAGTTGGGTTATTGAGAGACATGGAGGTGAGCGATACCTTAATTTCCGTTGAAGGACTTAAACTTAATAAATACTTAGTTAATCAGGTTAGATAGAGATATCAACTTAGATTAATTAGGTATATTACTTTATTTGACGCTTGGGAGAGATAATGAGGTGAGGTTAGATCTTTTGATTAGTGAATTAAGTAGAATTAAGCCGATAATTACTTAATTTAACAAACTTAGGAGTAATTAGATATAATCAATTCCTAGTATATTCATTCATAATTTTATCTATATTTTATTTACACTTTATTCTTTTATCTTTATTTTTATTTTCACATTCATGTAGATTTTATGCCTAAATAAAGTTGAGTTTTTATAATTCTGACACATAGTGACAGTTTATCACCCAATATCTGTGGATCGACCCTTCTTGCCACTATACTAACTAGTTTAGATTTTTATTAGGACACGCTAGGTTAGTCAATAGGAGGAGAAATATATAAATAGTAAATTCAATTTTTGGGCATTAACGACATAAATGTTCCCATTATCAGTTGGTTCACATAGCAATTCTAGACAAAAGTTATTTAGCTCATAGTAGAAGTAAAAGCACAATCCAATCCAAAAATACGGCCATTGAAAAATAACCACAATCAAGAAAGGAGAATAGTTTGAGAATAAAATGAATTGGATTTATGCTCCTCCAAATTGAGAGTTGAAAATTTTTAATTGTGTGCGATAAGCTCCAATGATTAGCTCTCCAACCTCTACTATGAATATCCTCTCTCAAAATTTAAAATCAAAATTAGAAAACTACAAGATTTTTTGGTATTTTCTTCTCCAAGAATAGAATTCTTGGAGCTATCTTTTAAAAGGAAAGTGATGTGAGCTATTATCTAGCTTGAAATGTATGCCTTCACTCCATTTAAAAATTTATCTGTGTTAATTTTGAATAATCATGTCAAATAAATTATATTATGATACATGCCAGATTTATTAAATATATTATGCATTTCGTGTTGTGTTACATATGTATAAAATTGCGTTGGTATAGGCATTATTTCTTATTATGTGATCGTACATGAATTTGATACTAAATTGTAGTTACTCTTACAAATCAATTGCGTTGGTATAGGCATTATTTCTTATTATGTGATCGTACATGAATTTGATACTAAATTGTAGTTACTCTTACAAATCAATCACTGTATAGGCAACTTTCATAAGTACTCTTATAAAAACTGCGTCTCTATAAGTGACCTTTAGTATAGCGTCATAGGGTTATATCCTTTTTCCATAGGAATAGGTGGAAATTATCAAAAAAAAAAAGGAAAAAAAAATATAAAATGCAGGAAATCTATGACTTGGTTGGCATGATATATTATGGAAAATTATGTTATAAATACCAAGCTTCAAAAACGCTTTAGTATAATAAATTACAATCTTAACTTTTGAATTTTGATATTTCCTTTCTAGTTTACCCTTGTCGGTGCAACTTGTCAAAATAAGAAAACATTTGAAATTTATTGTTCATAAACAAATAAAAACTCCATAAAACAAATATGCACCTAGTAGACTAGCCGTTCAACATATAAAAATTTAGTTAGGGTAAGAAGATTGACTTTTAGCTAAAAATAATTTGGAAGCTAAAATTTAAAGTTTTGGTAGAATAAAGGTTTTTTTAATTGAAAAGTATGTTTTAGCCATTTAATCACAGTTTAGCTCCATAACATAGTGCCTTTTATAACCGATTGATATGAGTTGAGAGATAGTCCATTTCGCAGAGAGGTGCGCATGGTAGAAGGGCTAAAAATTTGAGTATGACTCGAAAATCGTACGTTTAGTTGACATGCTTGATACAAAATTGACTCAAATTGACACGATTAATTAATTTTTTATTTAAAATATTATAAAATATTAAATAGTTACTACATAAAAAATATCTTTTTAATGATTTTTTGGTGAATAAAATGAAAAATAATACACTAATAAGCTAATTTATGTTAATAAAGTAAGAATAACGTTAAACAATTAAGTAAATAAATAATTATAATGTTTAGTAATATTGTGACATGTGATATTTTCATTAAACAAGTAACTTTTAGGTAACAAGAAACCCACGCGATATAAATAGGTCAACACGAAGTGACACGAATTGCTAGCTCTTATAGGTTTCCACTAATCTAAGTAGTTGGCAAGACAAAAAGGGATTTGAAACAAAACACAAAATTTTTTTAGAATTAAAAAAAAATAAAAAAATAAAAAAGAACTTCAAATTTAAAACCCCCAATAAATAATTAATTTCTTGTATATTTGCATATTATTTTTATTATATTGACATTTTCAAGAACAAATTGTTGGGAGAAAAAAATAAATCAAAGCTATTTGGGCAAATAATAATAGAAAGGAAAGTTTGTGGATTTGAGGCGTAGTGATCTACTTCCCTTAAGGTGTTATTTGTCTCCACTCATATAAGGATTTTAAACTCAAATGAAGTTTGCTAATGGGTTTTTCTGATGGCAAATCCATGATATTCAATAAATAGTAATTTTGTTTAATATCTTAAACACTATGTGAAACTAGATATTCTCTTATTCTATTTATAGCCAAGTTAGTGTCTTTTCATTAAGAAACATATCTCTTGATCAACATACATATCTATTCATTACACCCTTTCATGATTAATAGATATTTACTAAAGGTTGCACCTTTTCATCACGTCCTTTCCAATTAAATAGGTATCAACCAAATGTTGTAACCGTTCACGTAGGTTCTACTAATAGTTATAACCTATCATATAAGTACTTCTAATAGTTGTATCCCTTCATATATGTGTGAACTAACAATTATATCTCTTCATATAGACACTATCAAAAGCATTATTTTTGTCACGACCTGAACTCTGAGTCAGTAGTAAAAAGAAAATTTCATAAGTTAAAATTCAAAATTTTTTTTTGAAAAATTTGTAAAATAGTTTTAAAAGTAAAATTCTCACAGTTTTGCAATCATCATTAGACTTAGATTGATAATAAAATTTATAAAAAAAATTAAGCATCATTATCATTATTCTCACAATCCAGCATAGTAGTTATATAGTCCGAATCCGTGATACAGGCCTGTAAGTTTTATACAAGCTAAGAAACTAAGTAGTAGTATTTTACATAGTTACCAATTACTAAAATCAGTAACATGCTGCTCCCTATTCTGCTCCTAAATTCCTAGGGTCATACTAGGCACTACCTAAGAGTGGAAAAATAAGGTGTGAGCATTCACATGCTTAGTAGGAATTCAATTACCTTTTTGAGCGAATGTAATTTTTATCAAATCTGCATGGTTAGTACCTTTCAAATCCATTTATAAATCTAGTTTATAAATAATTGAAATCCAGAATAATAACATATTCAAAATAAAAATCAAAACCACATTGTTATACAAATCATACATCAATAAGATATAAGAGTGAGCTCTCATCCTCCCATCATGACTCTATAATACCTCTATAGCAGAGGTATCTAGCATCTTGATAATGCCGTGAGGCGTGTTAGCAAAACCCTATGCACGAGCTTAGCCTTCTCACCTAGTGCTGGAGCAACATGCCAGTGATCTAAACTACCATGATGCAATAATGGAACTCAACTATGTAATCATATGGTATATACAACTTGGCACAATTTATAGTAACCATGTATCCAAGAATTAATCAAATCATTCTTTAAAATCCAACTTGGTATTATTCTGCGATATACTGCAACATAGGTAGCACACCGTTGTTTCACTCTGTAATAATAGTGTAAAAATATGTACAAAAATCCACACAATCTAATCCTAGTATAATCTAACATATTTCAATAATTTATCAAACCATCATAAAATTACGACTTTTTATAAATCAATTATAATGAAACTTTAAATCAAAACAAAGATAAAAACTAGGCAATTGAACCCCTACCTTGAGATAGTAGCTATACCAAACTAACGACGCTAAAAAAATCTCCTGTTGGTGACTTGGGTGCTTGGACGATCGTTATAAGATCGTAGTAAGCTCACTTGAAAAAGTGACTTTTTAAACGGAACCTCAAATTGAGAAACAGAAATCACCACTGAATTCTTAGCTCCCAAAAATATTAAGTTAGACATATAATTCATCAAAATGGTACTATTCATGAGCCATATATCTCGATTTTCATGCTACTTCAAAAATATTGATATTTTAGATTAAAATTCGCCTCTCGATCTCATTAAGTCCAAATTTGAAGTTAGAATTCAGTTTCAAGGTCCTGAGCCTTAAATGGGCTTTAAAATCCAAAAGTTACAAACATATCACTTATTTGAAATATTTATAAAAATATCCCTTTTTTCAATTCGATAATTAACACATCCCGGGATACTGTTTCGATACCACAAAATTATATTCGTTCTTGTCTGGACTATCTCTTTCACACCATATAACTATCTTAGCCTAAATTAATATTTTGATAAATAATTATAAAAATAATATAAACTAAATGATAAAATATGGTAATAGTGACGTAATGCTCACTAATGACAATTCGATGCTTGTCACGTAGTGGAGTCAATCGACGAGCTTGAGAGAGGTGAAACGTGTCGGCAGTGAGTGCAATGGTGGTCAGATGATGAAGTTTGACTGGAAATCCTATGCTAGATGAGTGATCTTCAGAGGGCCTTTCTCCGTTTTTCGCATTTGGATTTTGACATGACTTGTCAGGTTTTCTTCGTCGTTGGATGACGAGTGACGTGGGGTGGTGCACCAGCGGTGAGGCATGGTTATGCAACAGTTGTTTTCGATGGTAGAAGCTTCAATAATTTTTGGCTCTCTAGGGACGTGCGAAAAAGAGGGGAAAATGGGGGGATTTATGGGCAATTGTCTGAACTATAGCTCACATGGCATGTTCTGGTTGGCTGGGCACTATTCACACTATTTTCACTTTGAATCCTAACTTTGAAAAATCCTTTCATTTGTGACCTTTCGTATTTGCTCTTTGGCCCTTCTTTTTGTCCTGAAATTCAAATACAATACAAGGGTCAAAGTATAATTTCAAGCTAAAAGTTCAATAAATGAGGAGATTTCTTGAACATTTTGAGGATCCCAAGTAGTTTCATCTTCTTTGTGGTGTTGCCAAAGAATCATGATAAATGATATATCTCTATTTCGAAACACTTTGAGCTCTCCACTAAATATTAGAACTAGTTGTTCCTCATAGGTCATATACTTTGGTATCGACACTTCTATATATTGAATGATATGTGAAGGGTCAAGTATGTATTTTTGAGCACTGAGACATAAAAAACATTATGCACTGGGCCCAATTATGGTGGCAAATCCAAGGGATTCATTACAGGTCCAATACTAGCAATAATCTCAAATGGTCTGATATACCTTGGAGCCAATTTACCTTTAACTCCAAATCTTGTGATCCCAAGCCACGACGTGACTTTCAAGAACACTTGATCATCGACATCGAACTCTACTTGGCATCTCTTTGGGTCGCATAACTTTTCTGAAGACTCTGTAAGACCTTGAGTCTTTCCTTGATCTTGTTAATCTTTTCAGTAGTCTCTTATATCAATTATGGACCAAGAGTAATCTACTCCTCTACGTCAACCTAACACAAGGGTGATCTACATTGTCTCCTATATAGTACCTCATATAGAGCTATGCCAAGACTAGTTTGATAGCTGTTGTTGTAAGCAAACTCAACCAATGATAAGTGATCATCTCAGCTTCCACCGAAATTCAGTATACAAGAGCGAAGCATGTTGTCTAGAATTTGGATAGTTCTCTATTGGTTGGAATGTACAACTATAAAATCACGCACTCTCGTGCAAGTGCACACTGTCACAAGTAATATAAATATAGAAGTAGAGTGTCGAACCTACAAGGATTAATTTCTAATTCAATGCTAAGTACTAAAATTATCTCACTTCTAACTTTATCCAAAGAACCGAAATATAGATTTTTAAGAAATAAAATAGAGCAACTAAACTAGCATACAAAATAAATAAAAGATAAACAATAAGAAAAATATCTAGATTTACTAATTCCCCAACCATCCATTAAACACATAATATCCCAATTTCTGTCTTGAATCAATTAATCCACTAGAGTTGTTAATTGAGAATCCAAATATATTCACAAACTCCTTTCTAAGACATAAGTGAAAATATCTAGACAAGCTAATATGTTATTCCTAACATAAATTGAATAGATTTATTAAGTTTAGTTATTCTCACACAAAAGTTGCACAAGTCACATAGGTATATTCCTATCCCATGCAAACTTACCTCAAACTAGGTAATCTCATATTATTTTACCTAAGTTCAAATTTCTAATCCCCTTCTCAAGTTCATAGCAATTTCACTCAACAATCTATTTAGTGATCAATTAAATAGAAATAATAAGCATAAGGTAAAACAAATAACTCAATAATGGATTTAATTAATAAAAGAGGAGAGAAATAAACAAAGATAAGATACTAGATTGGTTCATATGGTAAAACTAGACAAAAAGAAATTTAATTCATGGTATAAATTGAAAAAAATAAAATTTCAATACAATGAATCCTAGAAATACAAAGTATCAAAGAGAAATGAATTTTAGAATTCCCCCTCTTTGAAGAGCTTAAAAGTATTCATGGAATTTGTTAATCTCTTCCTCCAAACCTAGTTCTTACTCTCTTGAATCCTCTCTCAAAGATAATGAAAAACTCACAAGAAAATGAAGAAAATACGGTATGAACAAAGGATGGAGTTGATGTTGTGGAGGAAATTAAGAAATGGAGGATTGGAGCATATCTTTTTCTTCTTCTTCCTCTTCTTTTTCTCCTTCCATGGCTATCTCCCTCTTTTTTTCTCTATCCCAACATACCTCTTTCAACCCCAAAGATAGGGTTTTAAAGAGGTGGCTGTGCATACCTAAGGCAGACTGAATTTGGACCCTTGGATCATCAAAAAGTTGATCTTGGCCGTCAATTTTTGACTCAGGATGTAGGGGATGGCATTACGGTACCATTTATAGCACTGTAGTATCGAAACAACCTGAGAGTTGGCACTGTGGCCCCACTTTTTCATTGGTTTGCACCTCGGCTTCTCGAGTGCACTATTTCTTCGTTTGAGCTCTGATTTGTCTCATTTTTATTACATTAAGACCGTAATGGATTTAACTTTGATCCCAATGTTTTCAAAAACCTATTTAGAAGGTAAAACTTTACCTTAATTTATATCAAACACTCTTATTTTATTCTCTTATATACATAAACAAATAAAACGTCAAAACAACAAGAACGACACTTTAAACAACTTAATATAAACAAGAACATAGCAAAACTTAAGGCAAATTAGTACTAGATAACTCCAATTTAATGGAGTTAACACACCTCTAAACTTAAGATTTTGCTAGTCATCTGATCAACTATCATCCAATCTGTATTGTTCTTTTTTCGAGTTATCGGCAAACTTATTACAAAGTCCATAGTGATTTTATCCCATTTCCACTCTATTATGGGCAAATACTGTCGTCGATTAGCTGGCTTCTGGTGTTTTGCCTTGACTTGTTGACAAGTCGAGCACTTAGCCATAAATGTAGCTATATGACACTTCATACCTTTTTACCAATATTGTCTTTTTAGATCACAGTATGTCTTTGTACTACTAGGATATAATGCAAGCTTGGACTTATGAGCCTCAATGAGAATGGTTTCTCTAAGGTAAGGATTATTAGCCTTGACTAGCTTCCATCTAAAAAGTACAAATTCTTCTCTATTTGTACTCTAACCATCTAACTGTGCACTATTCTAGATTTGATTCCAGATCATTCTCAACTTTTTATCTTGCCATTGACTTTGCAACTTTCTCAATCTCGAAGTACTATAAATTATAATCAACAATTGCCATGGAGTTCTTCCAATTATGAAAAAAAAGTGCAGCAAACGTACTATAAGGTTTTCTACTCAAAGAATTAGCTACAATATTGGCATTGCCAGGATAGTACTATAGGTCAAAGTCATAGTCTTCCATGTACTCAACCTAAATATGTTGCCTCAAATTCAAATCACGTTGTGTAAAGAGATACTTCAAACTCTTTGTGGTTAGAGAACACATCGAATTTCACACCATATAAGTAACATCTCGAAATCTTAAGTGCAAAAATTATTGTTGCAAGTTTCAGGTCATGGGTAGGATAATCTTCTCATGTATTTTTAATTTCCGAGAAGTATAAACCACTACTTTTCCATTCTGCATCAAGATATATCCCAAACCTAGAAGCATTTTTATACATAACATAAGGTTCATTACTATTAAGAACAGTAAGAACAAGTGTTGTTCTCAATTTCGTCTTCAATTCCATGAAGGCTTATTCATAATCATCATCCCAAGTAAACTTGACATCTTTTCTAATTAACTTGGTCAAAGGTAAGGTAATTTTCGAGAAATTCTCCACAAAACAACAATAATAGCCTGCTAAACTGAGGAAGTTTCTTATCTCAATTATGTTCTTCGGTCTTTCCCACTTTAGAACTGATTTCATCTTAGCGAGATCAATTACAATACCTTCTTGAGAAATTATATACCCTAAGAATTTCATTTCTTTCATCCAAAAGTCACATTTGAATCTCTTGGTATAAAGTTGACAATCTCTTAATGTTTAAAGTATAATCCTTAAGTGTTCAATATGTTCCTCTCGAGTCTTAAAGTATATCAAGATGTCGTCAATAAAGACAACCACATACCCATCTAAATAAGGTCTCAAGATTCTGTCTATAAGATCTATGAATACTGTTGGAGCATTCGTTAGGCCAAATAGCACGACTAGGAACTCAAAGTGGTGATAGCGAGTCCTAAACATAGTTTTTGGTATATCTTCTTCTTGAATCTTCTACTGGTGATAACCCAATCTCAAATCGATATTGGAAAAAAATATTGATCCACCGAGTTAATCAAATAGCTCATTAATCCTTGCTAAAGAATACTTGTTCTTTACTGTAAGCTAATTCAATCTTTTGTAATCCACATGGAGTCTCAGCGTACCATTAGCTCTTTTGGCAAATAGAATAGGAGTATCCCATGGAGAAGTACTATTTATAATGAATTCTTTTGATAAAAGATTGTCCAGCTGACTTCTAAACTCAGTCATTTTTATTAGAGCTATACAGTAGGCTAGAATAGAAATTGACTGGCCTCCGAGAATCAGTCAATGGAGAACTCGATCTCTCTATTAGGTGGCAGCCCTGGTAAATCCTTTAGAAAAATATCTAGAAGCGTGCTAACCACTGATATCCAGATATGTTGATCAACTATCCCAATCTCAATACTAATGGCAAACAAATTCCCATAATACTCAAGTTTCTTCCTTCCACCTATGCATACTTTAAAAATCAAACTAGATTTCAAAGGATTCAAACGAACTTAGTGAACAATAGGATATCCATCCTCTAGAAAAAAAGTAACTCTCTTTTTTAAACAATAAAGTGAAGCTCGATATTTGGAAAACCAATCCATACTGAGAATCACGTCAAATTATTGTAGAGCCAACACAAGCAAATAAGCTAATAACTCTTTACCGTCAATTACAATAAGACAATCACGATAAATAATAGATACATTAGCTATTCCACCTATTAGTATGGTCAAGGACAGAAGAAGATCCAACACAGAACATTCCAATCCCAATAATTGAAGAAACAATAAATACATAAAATAATGGGAAGTACCAGTGTTAAATAAAAAATGAGTCAAAGAGAATGAAATGAGAATCATACCATTGATGACTCCTTTGCCAATGTGATCATGACCATCTTCCATTCTGATGACAGCAAAAGCTTGACATGAAAGTTTTTCTTTTCCTTTGTTTTCTCTCCCTTGACTAGGTCAGATACTACTAGCTTCTGGACTGATGCTAGTATATCTGTGTCCTCCTTGAGTACCAAAAGTTTACGGAGTTTGAAAAATCCGAGTGTAGCCTGAACCTTGTGGAATATACTGCTGCTGATACTAAAAACCAAAAGGTAGTAAGGGAGAGAGTTAAATGCTTGAGACTAGCATTGGGCTAGTCTTACCTGGTTGGTTTAGAATGGTACAAATGCACTCTAGTTTCCCTGTGGTCGGCCTTGAGATAAGATTGGCTTCTATTAGCGAAAGAGACATGATTTTGTTCGATGACCTTCCTGGTTGCAGTGAAAATATCCATATGATCCAAAAATACTTTTTCTAGAAAAATTGCTACCTTGAGAATTCTGCACTTATCACTACCTTTGGTTCTTCTTGTTAGCTTTTCTGTCATTACCTCTATTGCTCGACTATTCCCTTACCATTGACTTGTTGTCAAGAAATACGTCTGCTTTCTGTGCCGCAGCAATTAGATCAACCAGGTTGTCAAACAGTTGAGTCACGATCTTCTATAGGATGGCTGGCTTTAAAGCTTCCATAAATTTAACAATCTGAAGAGTAGGGTATATCCTCGATGCATGAGCGTATTTTTTTGACTTCATGAATCGGATGTAGTATTTATTTACTATCATATTACCTTATTTGAGTCAATCGTACTCTCTAATCATAGTAGCTCATGATTAGTATTTGCATAGTAATCTCTGAATAGTCCTCAAAAATATTTCAGGTCATGTCAGTTTCTTGTCCTGATAGTTTAATACTCTCATACTAGTTTATTGCCCCATCAGATAGTTTGAATATGGTGAAAATTTTGAAGGTGTCCTATGGTTGTGAAAATTCTTTTGATATCTCTGAACTATTTCTCATTGTAGTGGGGTCTGGTTTACCATCAAAAGATGGTAGATTAACCTTAATAAAATCCTTTAAAAAGCTAGAATGTCAGGCCTCAGAATTTCGTTGAGCTCTTAGCCCCAGTATCTCTCGCAAGGAATCATATAAATCTGCTAGAGGATTAGGAACTTGTTATTATGGTGGAAACGTTTCAGTTCTTGGCTCTTGCCTCAATACTCTTCTCCTTAGATGCATCTTATTAGTTTGTATTAATATGCCAAAGTGTTAGTGAGACAATAATGCAATTTTTTTTTTTGTTTTTTTGTGAAAACTAATTACAATCTAATCTAATGGTATCACATCCTGGACAGATAAACATTCACTCTAATACCAAACTTTTCTTTCACAACCTGAACCCTATATTCAAAAGTTGTTTTTCAAAAATTTGTAAAATAATTTTAAAAATAAAATTCCCACAATTTTATGATCACTATTAGGAGTAAATTGATAATAAAATTTATAAAATAAAATCAAGATTTATCATCATTATTCTCATAATCCGGCATAGTAGTTATATCGACCGAATTCATAATATGAGCCCTTAAATTTTATTAGAAGTAAAGAAAATAAATAACAATATTTTACATAGTTACTAATTACTAAAACTGGTAACGTGCTCCTCCCTACTTTACTTCTAAATTTCTAAGGTCATATTGGGCACTACCTGAGAGTGAAAAAATAAAGCATGAGCATTCACATACTCAGTAGGAATTTAATTATCTTTTTTAGTGGATATAATTTTTATTGAACCTATATGGTTAGTACCTTTCAAATCTATTTATAAAACAAGTTTATAAGTAATTCCAAAACAATCATATATTCAAAACTAAAAACTACATTATTGTACTTGTCATATATCAACAAAATAAGAGTGAGCTCTCATTCTCCCATCATGACCAGTATTACCTCTATAGCAAAGGTATCTGGCATCCTGACATTGTCTCGAGGCATGTAAGTAAAAACCTGCAAAGAGGACTAGGTCCCTCACATAACACTATAGTAACCTGCCAGTGATCTAAACTACCGTGATATAATAATAGAACTAAAGTTTGTGTTCCTATGGTATGTACAATATGTAACAACTTATAGTAATCATGCATCCAAGAATTAATCAAATCATGCTTTAAAATATAACTTTGCATTATTGTGGGATTTAATGTAATACGAGTAGCACACTACTATTTTACTCTATAGTAAGAGTGTTAAAGTATGTATAAAAATCCACACAGTCTAATGGCAGTATAATCCAATATATTTCAATAATTTCTCAAACTATCGTAAACTCACAATTTTTTATAAATTAGTTATAATGCAATTATTAATCAAAACAGATATAAAAAATAAGTAATTAAACCTATACCTCAAGATGGTAACTATACTAAGCTAATGACACTCAAAACATCTCTCGTTAGTCACTTGGGTGCTCAGACCGGTTATTTCGGAATTTTAGTTAACTTACTTGAAAAAGTGACTTTTCTAATGGAAATTCAAATTTAGAAATAGAGGTTGTACCAAATTCCTTGCACCCAAAAATACTAGGTTAGACATATAATTCGTCAAATTTAAGTCCCAGAGTAGGACTAAGTCTGTGACATGTAAAATTGTACTATTTGCGAGCCATATACTTCGATTTTTGTGCTACTTTGAAGCATAGTGATATTTTATTCGAAGTTCGTCCCTCGAATTTAATGAGTCCAAATTCGAAGTTCGAATTCAGTTTTGAGCTCCCTAATCTTAAATGGGCTTTAAAATCCAAAAGTTTGAAAATGTCTACTTTTTCAATTTGATAATTAACACGTGTCCAAATACCGTTTCAATACCAAAATATTATATTCGTTCTTGTCTCAACCTCCATTTTCACATTATATAATTATCTTGGCCTAAATAATTATTTTACAAAATAATTATAAAAATACCATAAATTAAATAATAAAATATAGTAATAGTGATGTAATGTTCACTGGCAATAAATCGACGGTTGTCACTTAGCGGAGTCAATCGGCGAGCTCGAGAGAAAGTGAAACATGTCGGTAGTGAGTGAAATGGTGGTCAGACGGCGAAGTTTGACCAAAAACAATCGTGCCATAGGCATGATCTTCGGAAGGATCTTTCTCCATCGTCGGCATTCAGATTCCAGTGTAACTTGTTAGGTTTTCTTTTTCGTTGAGTGGAGTGAGACGGGGTGGTGGTTCGGTGGTGAGGCATGATAGTACAATGGCTATTCTTAGCGGTAGAAGCTTCATCGATGTTTGGCTATCTAGGGTCTTGTGCAAAAAAGAGGGGCAAAATGGGGGGAGTCATGGGCAACTAATAGAACTGTAGCTCATGTGGCATGTTATGGTTGGCTGGGCACTATTCACACTATTTGCTCTTTTTACCCGACTTTTGAAAATTCTTTTCATTTATACCCTTTCGTATTTGCTCTTTGGCCATTCTTTTCAATTTTTCTTTTCATTTTAGTCCAAATGAACCTAGACATAAAATGGTCCTCATTCATTCTAGATATTTTAATTAAATAATCCAAAAATAAAAATTATCAAATTGCCATTGGTCAATAAAATTACTATTTTGCCTTGTAATAAAATTGGATTTTACAATTTCATTGTACCTATTCCACATTTTAGACTATTTCAATTTCTATCAAAAATTACAATCTCTCCAACAATTCCCCACTAGATTGTAATATTTCTCCAAATTTATTCTCTAGTGATATAGTCATACCTACAAGAAGGTATCCTTCGATTTAAACCTTCAATTAGTGCTTGCCTTTTAGAGTACTAACGAAGACAATGGTGAGCATTAAACCAAGTCTCCTTAACTTTATATCGGAAATACATCACATATGAGTTATCTAAGTTTCTATGAGATGTTCAAATTTTATTTAGCACTCTTACGGCCATGTGCTTGATCTTGATCTCATGAACATTTACAAGAGTATACCTAAATAACTCTTGTTAGAAACGGCACCATTCCTTATGTTCACCTAGTTGAAGTTTATAACATGTCTCCATCTACTTTAAGACATACAACAAGTTTTTTGTTTTTTAACTTCATTAAGAGTTTACACTCAACCTCAAAACATAGCTATTTACACCGAACATCCTAGAAGGGACTATATAAATAGATTTCATTGCTCAACTAACCACTTATCAATGACTTGTATTTACCCATTAAACTTTTGGAATAGTGGTAGTTCTATTGCAAAAGTCGGGTTACCATCACCGGTGATATTTTTTAAAAGGTTTCAGTCCCATTGCAGTTGATGTTATTATATTTAAAAATGATTTTTGCAGCAGAAGATTGATCTAGGAATAATAAAATATTTTCTCAAAATCAATTGACTATATGAGTGCATAGTATTAATTCATAGCAAATTGGAATAAACAAAGAGAATAGATCTAATTTCTCTTGTAACCTATCAGCAGATCCTAACTTTACTGTCTTCTAAACCACGATCTTCTAATCTAAACCTCAAGCACAACTGGATGAACGTGTGGGTATTGCGTACAATTTCTTAAATTCACACTTTAGGTCTTTGCAATTTTCTTAACACATGAGATTCTAAGAGTCTGTTCTACAGAGAATCGGAAGATACTCTTTTTTTTCTCTCTATTTTATGGAGGCTCTATATAAAATAACACATAGTGTATATTCTACTAGGGTTTCACCTTATACATATATATATTAAACTATTTAATAAATAATTATATTAATCAAATTAATACATATATATAACTTAAAAAAATGTTAACTTTTTGTTAATAGGAAACGTAAGTTTCCTTCTTTTTATTATTTTAATAAACGTAAATTTTTATATATATATATAAATATATATAAGCTAGCAGATAATTCACTCCTTTAAGGAAGAGTGTTTTACTTTCAGTCAGTTTCTCAATTTCTGTTTATCTAATTATCTGATAATTAGATATTTTAAATTCAAAATTTTAAAAAATTAGGAAACTTATCTCTCCATAAATATAAATAAATTAATTAATTAATAACAATTATTAATTACATATAGATAAACTATTTATCTAGAAAAAATGTGCAGTAATCGAAATAATGTAATATTCAATACAGTGTTTGTAAAAGGTAGAATTGGAGACCTATGGACTTGTAATTCAAACTCCAATAAATGATGACGATTATTTAAAATTTTTAATTAATTTGTCTAATTTATTAATTCCAGTATTACTCCACTAAAACTCTAGAATTGTACTCTTCAAATTATAGAATTAATTTACTCAGAATACATCGAGCAGTTCATCGATTTAATCATTACACGCAGTTCAATCTTCCATAGATAATTAATAATTAGAGCTAGATTATATTCCGTTTATCTCTCTAATTATATCTTTATCTATGTGTACCATTGATTCTCTAATGAACAATTAATTTTTAAATCCATTATAAATTGAGTACTCAAACCGTTTAAGTCCTGAATCAATACACAAGGGAATCATCTTTCCAGATTCCTAATGGAAAAAATAGATTCCATATCTGTAAGCTACATTCCCATTTACTCATCTCATTATGCTCCCAAGATACAAGTATTTCGGTCTGTTTAGGAAACAAACCTTTAACAAATATTGCAAAGAACATATTATTATAAATAGGAGTCTATAACTACTTAGGATTAAGTTTGATGTAAATATGATCATCTAGTGACATTATTTGAACTCTTAACAGTTAACGTAATTTATGTGAAATTCAAATCATATCTGGTCCAGTCCTATATAATTAAATTATATAAAGTACTTCCATTGTATTGTCAACACATCAATAGTTTGGATAAGATTATAATATTCTCAATGTTAATGGACTATACTAATAATATTTAATTAAAGATTCTAAACTTTAATTAATTATTACGGACTATATTTAGTTTATCATCCATAAATTTAATCCTCATGTATATAACACTTATATACTAAATTTGTGGTCACATAATTAAATTAAGAATTTTCTAATATTTAAAGACATATCAATTATGCACAAATTCAAATAAAAAAATATTATTTTATTAATTCAGTAAATATCCAAAATATACATATTTTTAAGGCATAAATCCTAATAAATGTATTCTCAACTTGGTCTCTTGACTTCTCGTCAATTAATTTGCTAGCATCTTGATTGACCAAGCATAAACAATATTAACTACGCACTATTGCTTGACATACTTGTATCTCAAGCAAATATGTCTAGATTTTCCATCTTATTATATGCTCTAGACAGCATAGCAAATATGCTATCATAGTACTAAGAAATAGATGGCTTCAGTTGTGACCACAACTCTCTATCTAATAATAAATTTCTCAATCATTCCACTTCTTGACCATTAAAAATTGCTCTACCATAATATTTTAAGTAACCTCGTACTAGAGTCACATGGGGCGTTCACTTCTTTAAATTTCAAAAACTCGATTTTAAGAATCCTTTTTCTCGACAAAATGAGTTTACAATAACAAATAACCCCCACTATGTTTGTTATATATGCAATTTTTTATTCCTAAAAACAAATCAACATACAAATAATCTCATAACCACAATTATTTGTAAACTTTTATCATATATACTAAGGCCTTTTGGAACTGTTACTGACTGAAGCCCAGTGTCATAATATGCTCATTCTTGTTATCAAAATAATAATGCCTACGTAGGACTTGTGATTAATCCTATATTGTCTTGGTCGAGACTCGGAGAATTTATGACCACATATTGCATATCATAGCATCTCAGGTAACAAAATCATAAATGTCTTCTCATATACCTTCAGTACCATTATTTCATTTACCAATACTATAGTCAAACTAATTGCTCATTGTACCCAATTAGAATTAGTCTTTCAAAAATTATTTGGTCCTCACATGGAGATAGTTGTTTTGATGATTTAATTGGAATAATAAATTTTATATTCATCGCTCCAATAGTTTTGCATGTGCAACTTTATTATTAACAATATTTGAAAAGCAAGGTAAGAATTAGCTACAATTATTCTTCATGAATATATATATATATATATCCTAGTTTAAATCACACGTGCCTAAGGAACGTGGCCCGTAGTTTTCTAAAAGAATTGCATATAAATCAATTTAATTAATGTTTTAATTTATGAAGTACAACCTTAAGAAATACACAAAAAGCTTTATTAAAAGAAAAGTCTAATTTCTCTAAAATAAATACTAAACTTAAATGGCTAAGCATTTTTTTTAGTGTAAAAGCTCGGACAAATGTAATGCGCTAAGCATATTGAACTTGAAAGCCTAAAGCAATTATACCAGTACACAATACAAAGATAAAGTAATATTTACAAAACGAAACAGATAAGAAAAACAGAAAACTTAATTGAAAAAGAAAAAGTATAGCAAATATACGCATGTACACGTTATCCAGCAAAAGAAAATATATATAGCTAGGAGATGTAGCTGGGTTCCGGCAAAATAAAATAATAATAATAATAAAAAATAATGTAGCTAGGAGAAATAAATAAAACAAAAGAAAGATAATAAACCAGTTTTGCGTCTGCTAGCAAAGGAAAAAAAGGAATTTGTATTACACTATTAAAGAAAAAGCAAAAAAATTAAAATAAAACAAATAAAAATCTCAGTCAGCTAATAGATAAGTGAAAAAAAAGAAATTTTATTTACGGCATTAAATTAAAGCATATTATGTAACAAATATATTATATCTTAAGAAGTATGTCTTTTTGAAAGCCATAATTTTTTTTTCCAAATTAACTAATTGCTAGAAAGATAGTGTTTTTTTTTTTTCAAACATCAAAGATAGTAAATACATGATTGGGCTCTTTTGATATTTTTTATTAAGAATTAAATACTTTATTTTATGAGATTATGAAATATATATATGTATATATATATATATGTGTAAAACATTATTTTAAAAATGTAAACATTTAAAAAGATAAAATATACATTTCTGAAAATGATGTACGCAATAGACACTAAAATCTCTATTGTGAAACTGTAATATATTTATTGAATAGTTTTTGTAGATAATTATAATAAATTCTACTATTTTTTTTGTTAAAAATGATATTTTTTAAGAATATGCATAAAATTACGTGATAATAACAATCCACAAAATTAAACGCGCTGTGAAAAAATAAAAAAAAAGAAGCACAATCAGATAAGAGTTAAAAAAAAAAGGAAAAAACAAAGCAAGAAGATATAAAAGAAATTTTATACTTGAATTAAAACGGCAACACCTTCCACTACCTAGACACGTGTACGGAAAAGCAACAGCTGTATTTTAATACGATCACTTCATGCCTCATTCCCGTATTTAATAATAAATGAGCATAAGCAAGGAGGTGGAACTCCAGCAGCTTATTCTCTCTTCTATATATGGAGATATATATAAAATTATAACAAACACTTATATCAATTACGCATGTGAATTATTAACGGAGTTTTTATCAACAACGAATTTAGGAAATTGCAAGATATGGTTTTGTGTGTGAAAAGGGTTGATAAATCAAAATAAATAAGAAAACAAGAATTTTATAGTGATTTAATCTCGAAAAAGATGAGCCTACGTCTACTGTTCTTTACTATTTTCTGGAGAATTATAAGAGTTTCTTTAAGTTTCAAGGTGAGAATCGAGAGAGAAAAGAGAGCCTCAAAGAATGTCGCCCAGTCTCTCTTTTATAACAACACCGAACTACCTCCATATAAGTGTGGGTGGCTCAATATTTCCCAATTGTGAAGACAAGTAAGTGTATAATTAGAAAATACAATTCGAGTAACAATATAGTTGGGTAATCACTTAAATGGAATGATTGGTCGATTTCCATTCAGAAACTTATTTCCCTTTCTTTGTAGATTACTCGTTTGATGAAGTTTGATCTAGTTTTCTTTTCATACTAGTCGCATTTAACTCATTTGGGGGAGGTCGCACTTTGATCAGAAAAATTCATATGCGACCTGATACGTTCAACTCGGTTGCTAACTTTCCCTTTTTAGCATTGACCAATGTATAGGTTTTAGACCGCATAACAATTGTCTCCCAGCTCCATTTGTTCTTTAGGACAATTTTTTCTCTGATAGGTGTGAGCTTAAGAATGCGACATTATGAGGTCATCTTGAAACCCTTAAAGAATCGCCAATTCTTAAATCTTACCCACACTTACATTTTCCTGACAGACGCAACCACATGTCACCTTTTCTCAGGATATTAGCAAAGCTCGAGGAGACTTCTCCATTTTTCAAGAAAATACGATGATAGTAATGACGTCAGCTGTCGTTTCAAATCGAGACTCTTCATATTTCCAAAAGTACTCATTTAATTTCGAAAATTAACTCTCACATGAGTTTTGGCCATTAGATCCGAAAACTAAATGCCTTGATCTATGGCTATGATTTGATAATGCTTGAAATATATATCAAGAATCCATCTGCCTCTCCTTCAAAACTCGAACCCTATTGCCTCCTCTTTCTCTTTCATTTCTCCTGAAATCTAAAATGTTCATAAGACGGAAATTCTCTCGATGCCCCTATTCGCTCTTCAGCTCGCACAAACTCACCATCTTCTCTAGCAAAGTCATCACCAAAATCCGGGCAATATTTCAATTTTTCAGTCTCCAAAAAAAGGTTAACATACATTCTCTCTGTGACATCTCCTAATTCTACACACATACATAAAGATAATTGTATAATTATGTAGTGAAATCGGGAGACGTTACTCGACTTAAAACTGATAAAATAGGAGATTTAAAACTTCTAAACTTTCTAGAAGAAAAGGAAAACTCTACTCATAATTATACATACTGCAATATATACATATATACTCTCAAAGTGGGCCTCTCATGAAATTTACATAATGTACACATACAAAATAGGTACAAAATCGCCTATCAGAAAACCATAGTATCAAAATGCTAATATACACAAGCCGTGGTCAGAAAGTCGGTGCTCCTCCTCTAACTCACATAGCATCAGTACCCTCTACAATGTAAGAATATTTGTGAGTATAAAACTCAGTAAGTAACGTATGCAGATGCAGAGTGCACATGATAGATAATAGATAATCGTATGATTGGGATCCCTGTGTATATTATTTTTCCTGACAAGACCATGAATCGCATACTGAGCTACTCAGATAACTAATAACTAATGACTAGTCATAAGCAGTCGTATGGAGGTCTTGAGTCTCAAATTTATCTCAAACCCCTTTGTGTACTGCAGAGGACTTCCCCATACTGCCATCAAAGTATTCCCGAAGGAACTAAATAATGTCCCTATAGGAACCTATTAATGTCCCCAAAGGAACCAGATAATTGGGCACTGGCCCGCAACATCCTATTCACCAATACTCGTTTGGCAATATAAATACACCACATGTTCATACCTCATGTATGTCAAAATAACAGATACAAAATTTCATATAATTCGAGGAGGCCACAAGTTCATAGAAACAAATAATTTTTTACATTGCAGATGTAACGTTACTTACCTCGATTTCGAGCTTTTAGGTATTTTCGGGTGAAATACTCTTTGCCCAAGGTATAGTTAATGTATTCCTATTTTTTTTTAATTTTTTTGAAATGACAATTTAAACCACTAGACAAATAGCGTTAAACACAAATTTTCCAACCTCAAAGTTCAAATATAGTTATTCATTTAATTCAAAACAAATATCATGAGAATTCATAAAAATTATCGTCAATTAACATCACTTATCACAGTAACTAAGTTTTGAGATAAAAATCCATCCATATAGTAAAAGAAACAAAACAAAGATATGCGTGTTATAGTTTTCAAACACACATTTACAGAACATAAAAAAAATACTCACTAATATAGAACTGAATTACTTAAGGTGTTAATAAATGCTTCTTTGTACATATACATTTTGCAAGTATTGACAAAATATTTGCTAGAAAAGAGATAAGACATAATTGAGCATAATATCCAATGAGCACCGAATTGTATAAGCTACATAAAAAAATATTGTTCGGAATACAATTTGAACCTTTTTTTAAAAAATACTAACGTGCACCAACTTGTTCATAGAATTTAGATATAAAATAAGTCTAAGTGGGTTTTACAACTTTTAAGCAACCACACTTGGAATATAAAGGAGATATTATCATCCTGATATTAACAAAGACATTAGTCCTTATTTCGATCACACAATAAGACAAACTCATATATGTACGAATAGAATTTTGAGATATATACACAAACCCATGAAATAAACTTGGTATTGCAAGTAAATCCTAGAAATTATTGCAAATATAATCTGGTGAGAATAGTTATATAGAAGATGTCAAAACTTCATAAACACAACTATATCATATAAATAAACATAACAAGGTTATTCATTAAATAATCCAAGATGCATGTACTAAGAAGACAAAAATCTATGGAAGAACTATAATAATCAGGTGAAAAGTTACCTTCTAAAATGTGAGGACTCTAAGATAGATTCTACCAGAACAATTTAGGAATAAGTGGGTTTCAACATTCATATATAAAGGAAAGAGAAAAGATATAAGTATAGGACCTTAAGAGTTTCTACCGACTTAATTCGGCTCTCTACCAAAATGTTTCTTTTTTTTTTAATATATATAAGCCAAAATATAAGACAACTTAAGGACTTCATAAAACCAAATAAACGTCATATTAAGGAGAAAATAAATAACTAAATAAATACCCTAAAAATATGGAAATATATGAAATAACAAGAGTTAGTTTCTAAGTTGCACAAATATTTTCCTATTCTAAAAAAAAATTCAATAATTAATCACTTGAAAGTTAAATTGAATATATATATATATATATAAGTGATAATAAGCAAATCTTTCAGTGGTTTTATATGGCTAAATACATTTCTAACTTGTACCATAGACACATCTTGAGCATTTCACTGTAAAATCACTTAGAGAATTACGATCAATAAGTTACTAAATTAACATTAAAAAATATATATAATATGCACACATGAAAATGAGTTTCTAAAATAAACACCAAATTATATAAACATGTAAGGTAGATATAAAAAAAATGCTATGTATGAAGTTATTATTAGCTCTTTAAAATTGGGTGTTGTTTAGGAATTCAGGATATCACACTCTCCCTCTTTAAAGAATCATTATTCTTCGATTTTCATAGGACGAGAGAACTCTTATCTTACTATGAATCACACAGAGCTTATAAAAAGATGAACCGTAGAGAATGAAGGACCTGAACATAAACCCATCTCTATATTCAGATGAATTGAAAAATGGGCATATCTCAGAGTCTCTCATTAATTTAACGAATAAATTACTTTTAGATGATTGATAAACGAACCCATAGGAGAAATCTAAGATCTGAAATCTTGACATTCGAAAACCAAAACCAGTCGAGTGACAAATTATTGAAGAGTTGCTCGAATAATTTTTGACGAATCCATAAATTGATTAGAAAAAATTTGATGAATAGCTTGTTGTCGGTGTAATCCTAGGGTTTGTGGCCTCAAATTGCTCGCATATAGTAAGGATACCTGATACTTGCATAGGACTAAATACATCCCATGTTTCTCTTTCAGATGTCTAGTAGTGAGGAACTTAGGGAAGGGAATGCGTTCTCAGGGGAATCGGCATTCTCCAGTGAAAGAATTAGCTCTATAAATCTTGAAGACTATCTTGAGCCATAACCTGAAGTAGAAATAACTGGGACTAGGCAAAGTAGTCCTCGTATAGGCGACCTCCCTTAAGACCAATGGCCTTAGCACATTAGGGATGCCCCTACATTCGCAAAGGGCTATAACTATGTAGAAGGAAATTGGTCATGTACCGATATAGAGACGAGCTATACAATAAACAAGCTCGAAAAGATCATATGCGATTACAAAATTGATGTCCCTCTTTGCCTACCCACAGAGTTCAATCGACCATACACACCTCCTCGTGGAACCGCCTTATTCTCAGACGCAGTTCTTAATGTGGTGTCCATCTCCCGCTTTATCTATATATCAAATCGATCATCGATTATTATGAAGTTGTCCCCTTTCAACTAATCCCAAATACATAGAGATAAATGGAAGGTTTGTACATATTATACCATAAATTAGGTCTAGAATCCCCCACACCTGAAGAGTTCGCTTGGTTCTACCAAGTGAAGTCGAACCCATCAAATTTCGACTTCTTCTATGCAAGCAAATGGTTGAATCAAGCAATAAAATCCATCCATAGAGTCTGCAATAACATGGGAAAATGGAAAAATCCATTTTTTCACTTTGACTACGCGAATAATGGCTTCTTTCAAAACCCTGGTAGGTAACTCTCAGCTTATAGCTTACTCTATATAAATATATCAATCTGATCACATTCATCTGTCATCGTAGATAATAGGGAGTGTCCGAGACTCTCCAAATAGTAGCTCGCAAGAGTGTACACAATAAACACCCTTTCAATCGAAGAATTTGATTGGAAGAAGCTTGGGAAAACCAAAAACATATTCGCTTGCAGACTGCTCCCAAAGGGTCTTCCATATTCTGCCAACATCCATCTAAACCCTCGAGCTCAAAGAAGAAGCAGAGGAAACAAAAAGAAGCGGGTGCCTCGTCTTCTAAATCCAGGAAACGAAAAACACCTACCTATCCTGTTATCCCAAAACCACCATCTCCATAAGCTCCATCACCACCAATTTCTTAGCAGCAAGAGGTAATTTTTCTATTGCTACTTCTCTTTGTTGTATTACATATCTGGCATGCTAACTAATCATATTTGTACAGAAATGATAGTCGATAGTGGACTACGAGCCCCCCTTTAACACTGGGGTCAATGGCAAAATCCAGGACACCAGAGAGCACACCTCCCCTTTCGACGAAAGGGAAAGAGAAGGTTGACACCTCAAAGAAGCAGAAAGCCACCTTCGAGGATGTCCTTACAAGCTCACATCCTCCTCAACCAACTAAAATTGTGAGCCAGCCTGAGCCATCCAAGGAAACCGCAACTTCTGGGGGACCGAGCTAGGTCAACAAGGACGAGGATTTTTTCGCACTCCTTCGCCAATTTCTTGAAAAAGCTGGCCTGAGCATGGCTTTTATCGATCGTTTTACTTCTGGGGAACGTTGGGAGAGGATGAATAATGACTAGCCAAGGCCGCTTTTAGTGCTGCAATGAGGATGTTGGCAAACGTAAGCATCTTCTATCTTTACTCTTTGGCGCACTTTTCTTATACTGATGTGTGTTATATTTTCATACTACTGTAGCTGCTATTTTGATGTACAACCCGGTCCTTGAATGCATGGAGAAGGGTGAAAAGGTTGAAGAAATGGCCTAGGCATTCGAGGACTTGAAGAAGACTCAAGAGGAAGAGAAAAACTCCTTCGAGTCAGTGAAGCAGCAGTTGCACAGGGATCTAGCCAAGGAAAAGCTCGAAAAGGAGAAGCTCGAGGAAAAAATCAAAGAACTTGAGAAGACTATCTCCAAGCGTCTGGATGCTTTGAAAGAGGCGACAGAAGAGGCCGCTCGCAAAACTGTAGAAGAGTTCATGGCCACTGAAGGCAAAGAGCTCAAAGAAAAGGCCAGTGACATCACCTCGTCAACCATAATATATAACATTTTCTGTGAGCATCCAGATTTCAACTTTTCTATCCTCGGTGAAGATGTGGTCGAGCTTGTCTAGAGCTAGAAGGAAACCGAAGCTGCGACAAAAACTATAAACGGTGGAGCGAGCACATCTGCATAGTAGATTTGATAATTATGAAATTTATATATATATATATTTTTCAAATGTTTATCCATATAAAACAATTAAAACACATTGCAATATAATATAAAGATGCATAATTTAACCAAGTAGTCAATCACTAAGTGACTGATCGGTACGCTATTGCGATTTGAATCCAACTAAATTAAACCGGGTTTTAAGTGCTAGGATAGGTTAAGTCGCTTAAGAAAACAACGAATATGAGTGATGAGAACTCAATACTGTTTTTCAGAAGTTCCACGGTAAAATAAAATATAGCAATATATCACATCGAATAATGAATGTTTTGCTTAGTTACTTTGTTGTTCGAGAAGGGAAATTGCATAATATAACATGCTATAGCATGAAGCGAGGAGAAAATCCTAAGATTTTAAGAAATTTTAGAAATTCGGCGATCTAAAATTCTAACCCCTCAAAATGAACGTTTGCATAGTCCCTTAGAAAGTAAGTAGGAGATAACATTTTGATCCCACTGCCCCCTGAGTTTTATGGTGTTCGAAGACTGCCATAACACTATAAAAGAATAGCCAAATAAAATCTAAGTTCTTGATAATAAAATCAAAGTAATAATAGAAGAAATGACATCTTTATTGATGAATGATGAAGAATGACAAGATGCCCCCTAGGTTGTCGAAAATATATGAAGATATACATGAAGATTTACTGATAATAACGATGAAGTTGTTCTGCATTCCAAGCATGCCCGATCTTTTGTTCGCCAGTGCGAGCTATCTTGTGTGTCCCAAGTCGAATGACGGCGTCAATAACATATGATCCTTCCCCAGAAGGTCAAAATACACCAGCACCGTGCTCATTATTATTAGGTAGAACTTGTTGAAGAACAAGATCACCAACTTCAAATTGTCTATTTTTGACTTTAGAATTATAATATCGAGTAGTGCACTGTTGATATAGTGTGATCTGTAGTTGAGACTGCTTTTGCCTTTCTTCCAAAAGAACGAGCTCAATCCTTATCAGTGCATTATTCTAATCTTGTTCATAAATAGATCGTTGTAGAGAGCTCGCACTAATTTCTACTGGCCACTGCTTTGTATCCATAAATTAAAGAGAATGGACTCTCTCCAGTAGTTGTTCGTTGAATGGTGTGATAAGCCCATAATACTTCAGGAAGCACTTCTGGCCAAGTTCCTTTGTGCTCTTCCAGCTTTATCTTTAGATTCTGTTTAAGTATCTTATTTATGCCTTCAACCTGTCCATTGGCTTGTGGATGAACAACAGTGGAGAAGCTTTTCTTGATGCCTAAGTTGTCGTAGAAGTTACAGAATTCATCGCAGTCAAATTGTTTCCCGTTATCAGAAATTATAGTTTGTGATATACCATAACGACAGATTATAGATTTGTAAACAAAATCTATCATCTTCTTTGTGGAAATGGTACTCAAGACTTCAGCTTCTGTCCACTTGGTGAAATAATTGACTGCGACCACTATATACTTCAATCCACCTAGTGCCAATGGAAGCATTCCGATAATATCGATTCTCCATACTGCAAATAGCCATGGACTAGTCATTGGAGTTAGAGGAATATGTGGCATTCTAGGAACAGTTGCAAATCGTTGACATTTGTCACATGTCCAGGCAAATTCCATTGTATCCTTCTTCATAGTTGGCCGAAAATACCCTTGTCTGAGAACCTTGTTCGCAAGTGCCTGCCCTCCTCAATGATTTTCGCATATTCTTTCGTGAATTTCCCTCATAATGTAGTGTGCTTTTCCTTCATCAACACATAATAATAATGGCGAGTTAAAACTTCTTCGTTAAAGCTTCCTGTCATACATGATATAGCGAGCTACCTTCATTCGAAGTCGTTTTACATCGTCTTTGTTTTCGGGAAGATTGCCATTTTATAGATACTTCATTATAGGATCCATCCATGATGGTCTTTTATCAACAGGAATGGTCACTTAGGGCTCTACTTCGATACTTAGTTTCGCAAGAAACTCGGCAGGAACTATCTTTAATAGTTCTGCATCTTTCACTGAGGCGAGCTTAGCTAGAGCATCTACCCTAGTATTCTTAATGCGTGGAAGAAGTTGAATGCTATAAGCAATAAATGTTGAGAACAGTCATTGTACCTCCTGTAAGTAGGCCAGGATTCTTCCTCCTCTTGCTTGATAATTGCCGATCACTTGACAAACGACCAACTGAGAATCATTGTATACCTCAATCATTTCGACCTTTATTTCTTGTACGAGCTTTAGCCTAGCTATCAAGGCTTCATATTCTGCTTCATTATTTGACGCTGGAAATTCGAAGCGAAGTGCACAATGAATATTATACCCTTCTAAACTGATTAGCACTAAGTCCGTACCGGCTCCATTCTCGTTTGACGATCCATCAATGTAAGGTTTCCACAATCTTGATAAATCTATAGTAGGATTTTCGATCACTTCTGTGGGAAGATTGACATCATACATGGACTTTGTAATAAAATCTGCGAGAGCTTGACCTTTAATCGCAGTGCGAGTCGAAAATTGATGTCTAACTGACTAAACTTAATGGCCTACTTAAGTAGTCATCTTGAAGCCTCAGGTATTTGTAGAACTTGTTTTAATGGAAAATTCATGAAAACTTCGATGGAATGCACATGAAAATAAGGTCGAAGCTTCCTGGATGCGACGACGAGTGCTAATACCAACTTTACCATCTCTAGATATCTTGTTTCGGCATCAAGTAATCTTTTACTTATGTAATATACAGGTCACTGTATATTTTCTTATTCTTGAACTAATGCAACACTTGTCGCATATTTGGAAACAGCGAGATACAAGTATAACTCTTCCCCCGGGTTCGACTTCAACAAGAGTGGGAGAACCCAAGTTTTTTTTTTAATTCTTGGAATGCCTGCTCGCATTTTTCCGTCCACTCGAACTTTTTCGAACCCTTCAATACTTCAAAGAATGGTTGGCATTTATCAGTTGACCCAAATACAAATTGACTGAGTCCAGCCACTTTTCTTGCCAGGCTCTGCACATCTTTGGGTTTTTGAGGGTATTACATGTCAATTAGTGCTTGTATTGTCTGAGGTATAGATTCGATGCCTCGCTGATTGACCATGAACCCCAAGAATTTTCCAGATCCTACTTCAAATGCGCACTTCTGGGGGTTCAGCTTCATCTAATATTTCCAAAGAATTTTGAATATCTCGTCAAGATGCTTAACGTGATCTTCAGCTTTCTTTGACTTTACAAATATGTCATCAACATATACCTCCATTGTCTTGCCAATTTGTTTTGCAAACATCATATTGACAAGATGCTGATATGTAGCTCCTACGTTGAAGAGTCCAAAGGGTATCTTCTTGTAATAGTATATTCCTCGATCAGTGATGAATGAGGTATACTCCTCATCTAGCTCGTACATGGGGATTTGATTGTATCGAGAATACGCATCCATAAAGCTTAAGAGTTCATGCCCAACATCGCATCTACAATTTGGTCGATTCTTAGAAGGGGAAAACTATCCTTCGGGCATGCTTTGTTGAGGTCGATGAAATCGATGCAAGTTCTCCACTTCCTTTTGGTTTCTTTACCAAAACTGGGTTTGGAAGCCAGTTCGGGTAAAAAGATACCCTAATGAATCCAATTTCGAGCAACTTCTCTACCTTCTCTTTCAATGCGACGTAGCATTCTGGATTCATGGCTCTTCTTTTCTGTTGCACAGGCTTCTTTGTTGTACCTATGTTAAGGTGATAGCACATGATATTCGAATCAATCCCCACCATGTCCGAATGTCACCATGCGAAGATATCCAAGTTTGATTTCAGAAAAGCAATCAATGAAGCTTATATGGGTTCTTAAAGCTTCGCTCTGATTTTTAGTTACTTCAAAGACCTGTCAATCGACAAATCTTCCAAGTCTTTAATAGGTCTAGTTTTGACCTTCCCATCGATTTCTCGAGGGTCAAGGTCTTCGATTGATGCTTCACTTGACGCTTCGCCTTGTAGCTGGACCATCATTGTGCGAGGTGCCAAATCTTTTGCTGCAAGCTTTAAAGAATTATTATAGCAAGTCTGCGCATCATACTGGTTGCCTTGCATTTCACCTACTCCATGTTGAGTCAGGAACTTTATAGCGAGGTAGTAGATTGAAGTGACTGCTCGAAGTTCCCTTAGTGTTGGTCTTCCTAGTATAGCATTGAATGCAAAGGGGCAATCTACAACCAAGAAATGAGTCATTACCATTGAAACCCTAGGATAAGTTCCAACATTGACCATTAACTCAGTCATGCCCCTAGGCATTATGCTATTACCAGTAAATCCGTAAAGTGGAGTGACAACGGACTTTAGGTCGCTTTCACTCAACCCCATATTCTTGAAGGTGTCATAGTACATGATGTCGACAACACTTCCATTATCGACCAATACTTGTCATAACTACGTGCTTCCATATTTGAACTTTATGACCAATACATCATTATGCGGGTAATGGACCTCTCTCATATCCTACTCCGTGAAGTTAATATCCATATCCGGTACCCATTGAAGCTTTTGTGGTCGCTGCTCAAGGTGCATGACATTGGTAAATGGCTACTGTCGAGCTTCTCGTGTATACCTATCTTATGCCTTTTCGAATCTCCACCAATATACGGTCTCCAAAAATAGTTCGCACTTCATGTCGAATTTCTGGAGGTCAGTGTTGGTTTTCTTCTCGCCTTTCATTGTTCTGCCTGGTGTATTGCTGCAGCCGCCCTTCTTTGATGAAGAACATACCTCATTCATCACTGATCGAGGATTGTACTGTTACAAGAAGATGCCCTTTGGACTCATCAACGCAGGAGCAACTTAACAGTGTCTTGTTAATATGATGTTTACAAAACAAATTGGCAAGATAATGGAGGTATATGTTGATGACATGTTGGTAAAGTCGAAGAAAGTTGAAGATCACGTCAAGCACCTTGATGAGATGTTCAAAATTCTTCAAAAATATCAGATGAAGCTGAACCTCCAGAAGTGCGTATTCGGAGTAGGATCTGGAAAATTTTTGGGGATCTGGAAAATTTTTGGGGTTCATGGTCAATCAGCGAGGCATCGAAGCTAACCCTTAGAAGATACAAGCACTAATTAACATGCAATCCCCTCGCAAACCCAAAGATGTGCAGAGCCTGGCGGGAACAGTAGTTGCACTGAGTCGATTTGTATCCAGGTCAACTGATAAATGCCAACCATTCTTCGAAGTATTAAAAGGTTCGAAGAAGTTCGAGTGAATGGAAAAATGCGAGCAGGAATTCCAAGAATTAAAAAAAAACTTGGGTTCTCCTCCACTCTTGTCGAAGCCAATCCTGGGGGAAGAGTTATACTTGTATTTCACTATTTCCAAATATGAGACAAATGCTGTGTTAATTCAAGAAGAAGAAAATATACAGCGACCTGTATATTACATAAGTAAAAAATTAGTTGATGTTGAAACAAGATATCAAGAGATGGAGAAATTGGCATTAACACTCATCATTGCATCCAGTAAGCTTCGACCTTATTTTTATGCGTACTCCATCAAAGTTTTCACAAATCTTTCATTAAAAAAGGTTCTGCAAAAACCCGAGGCTTCAGAACGACTACTTAAGTGGGTTGTTGAGTTGAGTCAAATTAACATCAATTTTCGACCTCGCACTGCGATTAAAGGTCAAGCTCTTGCAGATTTTATTGTAGAGTTCAAGTATGATGTCAAGTTCTTGTATTAAGAATACTTGGGCAGATGTTCTAGCTAAGCTCGTCTCAATGAAAGATGCAGAATTATTAAAGGTGGTTCCTATTGAATTTCTTGTGAAACCAAGTATCGAAGTAGATCCCCAAGTGACCATGCCTGTTGACAAAAAACCATCGCGGATGGATCCTATAATGAAATATCTACAAAATGGCAATCTTCTCGAAAACAAAGACGATGCAAAGCGACTTCAAATGAAGGTAGCTTTCTATATCATCTATGATAGGAAGCTTTATCAAAGAAGTTTTAGCTCACCGTTATTATTATGTGTTGATGAAGAAAAAACATGCTACATTATGACGGAAATTCATGAAGGAATAAGCGGAAATCATTCAAGGGGGCAGGCACTTGTGAACAAGGTTCTCAGATAAGGGTATTTTTGGCCAACTATGAAGAAGGATACAATGGAATTTGCCAAGAGGTGTTACAAATGTTAACGATTTGCAACTGTTCCTAGAATGCCACATGTTCCTCTAACTCAAATTACTAGTCCATGGCCATTTGCAGTATGGGAAATCGATATTATCCGAATGCTTCCATTGGTACGAGGTGGATTGAAGTATGCAGTAGTCGCAATCGATTATTTCACCAAGTGGACAGAAGCAGAAGACTTGAGTACCATTTCCGCAAAGAAGATGATAGATTTTGTTTACAAATCTATAATCTGTCGTTATAGTATACCACATACTATAATTTATGATAATGGGACACAATTTGATTGCGATGAATTCCATAACTTTCGAACAACTTAGGCATCAAGAAAAGCATCTCCGCTGTTGTTCATCCACAAGCCAATGAACAGGTTAAAGCTATAAAC
Organism: Parasponia andersonii; assembly: GCA_002914805.1. Lineage (NCBI taxonomy): Eukaryota > Viridiplantae > Streptophyta > Magnoliopsida > Rosales > Cannabaceae > Trema > Trema andersonii. Next base: position 96,054 of record JXTB01000652.1, read on the forward strand.
AAGATACTTAAATAGAGCCTAAAGACAAAGCTGGAAGAGCATAAAGGAGCTTGGCCAGAAGTGCTTCCTGAAGTATTATGGGCTTATCGCACCACTCAAGGAACCACTACTGGAGAGAGTCCATTCTCTTTAGCTTATGGATACGAAGCAATGGTGCTAGTAGAAATTGGTGCCAGCTCTCTACGTCGATTTGCTTATGAGCAAGATCAGAATAATACACTGATCAGGATTGAGCTTGATCTTTTGGAAGAAAGGCGCGAGCAGTCTCAACTACGGATTGCATCATATCAATAGTGCACTGCTCAGTATTATAATTCTAAAGTCAAAAACAGGGAATTTGAAGTTGGTGATCTTGTTCTTCGACAAATTCTACCTAATAATAAAGAGCACAGTGCTGGTGTATTTTAAACTTATTGGGAAGGACCATATGTTATTGATACCGTCATTCAACTTAGGACATACATGCTAGCTCACATTGGCGAACAAAAGATCGAGCATACTTGGAATGCAGAACAACTTCGTCGCTATTATCAGTAAATCTTCATGTATATCTTTATATATTTCAACGACCTAGGGGGAATCTTGTCATTCGTCATCATTCATCAATAAAGATGTCATTTCTTCTATTATTACTTTGATTTTATTATCAAGAACTTCGATTTTATTTGGTTAATCTTTTATAATTTTATGGTAGTCTTCGAACACCATAAAACTCCGGGGGCAATGGGATTAGAATGTTATCTCCTACTTGCTTCCTAAGGGACTATGCAAAAGTTCATTTAGAGGGGTTAGAATTTTAGATCACTAAATTTCTAAAATTTCTTAAAATCTTAGGATTTTCTCCTTGCTTCATGCCATAGTATGTCGTATTACGCAATTTCCCTCCTTGAACAACAAAGTAACTAAGCAAAACGTTAATTGTTCGATATGATATATTGCTATATTCTATTTTGCCGCGGAACTTCTGAAAAATAGTGTTGAGTTCGCATCACTCATACTTGCTATTTTCTTAAGTGACCTAACCTATCCTAACACTTAAAACCTGTTTTAACTAGTTGGATTTGAATCGTAATTGCATACCGATCAATCATCTAGTGATTGACTACTTGGTTAATATGTGCATCTTTATATTACAATACAATGTGTTTTAATTATTTTGCAGGAGTAAATATTTGAAAAAAAAAATCATAAATTAAAGCTCGCACCCGTATACAAGCAAAATATTACAAAGCAAACAGGACCTGACCGCATTTTTCTTTAACTTTATAAAATTATCAAATCTAGTATGCAGATGAGCTCGCTCCACCATTTGTAGCTTTTTTTGCAGCTTCGGTTTCTTTCCGGCTCTGGACAAGCTCGACCACATCTTCACCAAGGATAGAAAAGTCAAAATCTGGATGCTCATAGAAAATGTTGTATATTATGGTTGACGAGGCGATGTCACTGGCCTTTTCTTTAAGCTCTTTGCCTTTAGTGGCCCTTTACTCTTCTACAACTTTGTGAGCCGCCTCTTCTATCACCTCTTTCAGAGTATCCAGATGCTCGGAGATGATTTTCTCAAGTTCTTTGATTTTTTCCTCGAGCTTATCCTTTTCGAGCTTTTCTTTGGCCAGATCCTCGCACAGATGCTGCTTCTCCAACTCGAAGGAGTTTTTCTATTCCTCGTGAGTCTTCTTTAAGTCCTTGAATGCCTGGTCCATTTTTTCAACCTTTTTTCCCTTCTCCATGCATTCAAGGGTCAGGTCATACATCAAAACAACAGCTGCAACAGTCTAAAAATATAACACACACATCAGTACAAGAAAAGTGCACCGAAGAGTGAAGATAGAAGATGCTTACGTTTGCCAATATCCTCATTGCAGCACTGAAAGCGACCTTGGCTGATCATCACTTCATCCTCTCCCAACCATCCTCAGAAGTGAAATGGTCGATGAAGGCTGCGCTCAAGCCAGCTTTTTCTGGCAGTTTGTGAAAGAGTACGAGAAACTCCTCATCCTTATTGGCCTGGCTCGATCCTCTGGAAGAAGTGGCTGTTTCCTTGGATGGCTCAGGCTGGCTCGCAATTTTAGTAGGCAGAGAAGGAGGCTAGCTTATAAGGACATCCTCGAAGGTGACTTTTTGCTTCTTTGAGGTGTCGACCTTCTCTTTCCCTTTCATTGACGGGGAAGGTGTGTTGTCTAGTGTCTTGGACTTTGCCATTGACCCCTGTGTTGAAATGGGTGCTCACAATCCGTTATCGATTGTCATTTCTGTATAAATATGATTTGTTAGCATGCGAGGTATGTAATGTGACAAAGAGAAGGAACAATAGAAAAATTACCTTCTTGTTGCTGAGAAATTGGTAGTGATGGAGCTTCTGGAGATGGTAGTTCTGGGACAGTAAGAGAGGTAAGTGCTTTTCGTTTCCTGGGTTTAGAAGATGAGGCACCCGCTTCTTTTTGTTTTCTCTGCTTCTTCTTTGAGCTTAAGGGTTTAGTTAGACGGTTGGCAGAGTATGGAAGAATGACTCCTTTTGGGAATAGTCTGCAAGCAACTAGGTTTTTGATTTTTCCAAGCTTCTTCCAATCAAATTCTTCGATTAGAAGGTCATTTATTTTGTACACTCTTGCGAGCTACTCTTTGGAGAGTCCTGGATGCTACTTGTTATCTGTGATGATATACGAATGCAATCAGATTGATACATTTATATAGAGTAAGCTATAAGCTGAAAGTTACCTACTAGGGTTTTGAAAGAAGCCATTATCCACGTAATCGAAGTAAAAAATGGATTTTTCTATTTTTCCATGTTATTACGGACTCTATGGATGGTTTTTATTACTTGATTCCACCACTTGCTCACATAGAAGAAGCCGAAGTCTGATGGGTTCGACTTCACTTGGTATGACCAAGCGAACTCTTTAGATATCTGGGATTCTACACCTAATTTATGGTATAATATGTACAAACCTACCATGTATCTATATGCATTTGAGGTTAGTTGAAAGGGGACAACTCCATAATAATCGATGATCGATTTGATATATGGATGAAGTGGGAGGTGGACACCACATCTAAAAACTGCGTCTGAGAATGAGGCGGTTCAATGAGGAGGTGTGTGTGGTCGATTGAACTCTGTGGGTAGGCGAAGGGGGACATCGATTTTGTAATTGCATACAATCTTTTCGAGCTTATTTGTTGTACAGCTCGTCTCTATATCAGTACATGACCAGTCTCCTTCTACGTAGTTATAACCCCATGTGAATGCAGGGGCATCCCTAATGTGCTGAGGCCATTGGTCTTAAGGAAGGTCACCTATGCGAGGACTACTTTGTCTGGTCCCGGTTATTTCTACTTCAGGTTGTGGCTCAAGATAGTCCTCGAGATCTATAGAGCTAGCATTTGCATTGGAGAATGACGATTTCCCTGAGAACGCGTTCCCTTCCTTAAGTTCCTCGCTAATAGACATCTGAGAGAGAAACATGGGATGTAGTTAGTCCTATGCGAGCAATTTGGGGCCACAACCCTTAGGATTGCACCAATAACAAGCTATTCATCAAATTTTTTCTAATCAATCAATGGATTCGTCTAAAATTATTCGAGTAACTCTTCCATAATTCATCATTCGGTTTATTAAATCTATGACTAGTTTTGGTTTTCGAATGTCAAGATTTCAGATCCTAGATTTCTCCTATGGGTTCGTCTATCAATCATCTAAATGTAATTTATTTGTTAAATTCATGGAGAAATTATGAGATATGCCCATTTTCAGTTCGTTTGAATATTGGGATGGGTTTATGTTCAGATTATTCATGCTCTATGGTTCATTTTTCTATTTCTAAAAATAAGCTCTGTGTGATTCATAGTTCATTCTAAATAAGATAAGAGTTCTTTGGTCCTATGAAAATCGAAGAACAATGATTCTTTAAATAAAAAAGAGAAAGAGAATGTATGCCTTTTTCGGAGACTGAAAAACCGAGATGTTGCCTGAGGGATTTTGGTGATGACTTCCCCGGAGAAGATGGTGAGTTTGGGGAGCTGAAGAGCAAATAGGGGAACTGAGAGGATTACTGTCTTATGGACGTTTTGGATTTCAGAAGAAATGAATGAAGAAGAGGACAGATAGATTCTTGATATATATTTCAAGCATCATCAAATCACAGCCGTAGATTAAGGTATTTAATTTTTGGATCTAATGGCCGAAACTCACGCGGAAGTTAATTTTCAAAATTAAATGAGTGTTTTTCGAAATATGAAGAGTCTTGGTTTGGAACGTCTTGATTTGAAACAACATTGCTATTATCGCGTCTGCTCGAAAAATGAAGAAGTCTCCTCGAGCTTTGCTAATCTCCTGAGAAAAGGTGACACGTGGTTGCGTCTGTCTGGAAAAAGTACACGTGGTTCTGAAAAGATAGGATTTAACAATTAGCGACTCTTCAAAGGTTTCAAGATGACCTCATAATGTTAAGCTTGCACTTATCAGAGAAGAAAGCCCCATTTTTTCCTAAAGAACTAATGGAATTGGGGGCCAATTGTTGTGCTGTCTAAAATCTATATGTTGGTCATTGCCAAAAAGAGAAAGTTAGCAACCGAGTTTAATGTGTTAGGTCGCATGTGGATTTTTCTGATCGAAGTGCGACCTCCTCCGAATGAGTTAAATACGACTAGTATGAAAAGGAAACTAGATCAAGCTTCATCAAACAGGTAGTCTACAGAGAAAGGGAAACAAGTTTCTGAATAGAGATCGACCAATCATTCCATTTAAGTTATTACTCAATTATATTGTTACTCGAATTGTATTTTTTGATTACACACTTACCTATTTTCAGAATTGGGAAACATTGAGCCACCCTCACTTATAAGAAGGGAGCTCAATATTGTTATAAAAAAATATTTCGCTATATTCTATAATTCTCTCTCGATTCTCACTTTGAGACTTAAAGAAACTCTTGTAATTCTCTAGAAAATAGTGAAGAACAGTGGACATAGGCTTATCTTTTTTGGGGCTGAACTACTATAAAATTCTTGTCTCTTTATTTGCGTTGATTTATCAACCCTTTTCACACACAAACCATATCTTGCAAAATTCCTAAATTTGTTGTTGACAAAACCTCCGTCAACAGAAAGCTTATTTCCCTCTAAAAAATCCCACCTGGTGTAAATAGTTCCTCTTTCTCAACTATAAATAAGGGAGGAAACGACGTGTAAAATAGGCCAACAAGAGATAGTAACACATACACACACACTCTCTATCTCTATAGTGGACTTAGGCCAAATTACTCTTAGTTGAATCATTTTAAATCTGGGTGTCGTTTATCTAAATTCGTATTGCTTATATTTACTTTTCTACAAATTTATATCTTGGTTGTTATAACGATTTTTGGTATCAATAATTTTGTGATAGAAAGAGGGCCATTCTAGAAAAGTTCTCAAAAAAATCCCTTGTAAATGGCGAATACAAGGAACACTTTCTATCAGAATACCGTTGGTGGTAGCTAAAATCCGCTCGAGAACACCAATGATCAAGTTGAAGTCCCACAGAATCAGTCCAAAACAAAAATTCTTGTAGAAATTCTCAAGCAAAGGCAAGTCTGTATCGAGACCACACTCGTAAACCTCTAGTAAATTACTAGCCAGATGAATGATTCCCTTAGATTACTCATTGAAACACGTCTAGGGACACTATCGCAAGAATCAACGATAAGACGTTTTGAATGTCCTACTAGAGCTATTTATATTATGAAAATAGGAGATTGTGAACAAATGATGGTCCAAAACTAACCATTGTTCTAGTTGAGAAGAAGGAAAGGATGGAGGTTCAAGCACAGAGGGGGTTGGTCACAATCCAACACCTCAAAGGCTTACTTCCAACAATCATAATTGAGCTAATATTGCGAACTCACACAAACAATGAGTGTGTTCGATAGAATCAGCAAAGATCCTAGAAAGAGACCTGTCAATCTTAGGTGAACTGACAAAAGGTGACGATAGGAAAAAAATCAAGACCGATCATATTTGCAACATGATGATCATTCACAATTATGTTCTACAGGAACCAACAACACTTCCCAAAAATAGAAATAATCCAAACAATCTAGATTGCACCCAAAAAATGATCACGAGCACACTACCTAACCAGCTTGAAATGGTGGTACTTCCAAGAAACGTCAATGTTGATCATCTCAGGGTCACAGTTGTGATATGATGACGAGCTGCCAGTTGGGTATTGCTAGTCATAGATTATACGTAAATCGCATTACCACTGAACTCGCTAAATTCAATTATGTGCCTGAAGATGGAGTTTTATTCCTAACGATGGCTGGAGTTCGACCTGAAAGTAAAATCTGTGAAAAAATTAAAGAGTGAGAATGTTAGTACTTGAGGATTTCTATCGGCAATGTTGTTGCCATTTGAGGGTAGAATCACCCCAAGAAAATATCAAGAATAACAAAAAAGATGATAAAAATGCGACCGCAAGTGGTACTAAGGTGAAAGGGTCCAAAAAGATAAAAAGCGAGCTCCCATAGAATGAGTTTGCATGGAAAAAGAAACTTGAAATGCGGAAAGCTTCGTTATGTATTAACAATTACATAGAGCTCAATGCGCCCATTGATCACAACTATCCAGTGAATGATCGATACGAACAGTTTCAAAGGCCCGATCCCATAAGGCGAGAAAGTACAAAATGTGACCCAAAGAAATTCTGATGATATCACAATGATATTGGGCATGATATAAGCGACTACTTCGCCTTAAGGGATAAGGTCAAAAAGCTAATAAGAGAAGGCTATCTGTGACAATATACCAATAGACCTTAGGAAAATGTTCAAGAAAATGATTAACAATCACCTGAGATCTAACAGAAGGAGTGAACTATTTTTGGAGGGTCCCATATGGGAGGAGATTCAAAACGAGCTCAATATCGCTATGTGTAAGAAGCTTGCTAACAACTACTGATAAATGTGATGCACCTTGATCAGTGACCAAAAAAAGTTCGTAGAGTCCCCAAAATGGATTTCGCCTTCATCGATCGAGATGCAAAGAATGTCTACTATCCACATAATGATGCACTTGTTATAAAAATAAACCATGGAGACACACATTTATAGTGAGTACTCGTCGACGTTAGAAGTGTTGTGGATATCCTATACTATGAAGCTTTCAAGAAAATGAGACTCAATAATAGCAACTTGAAGTGCACATCTATGACTTTGTAAGGTTTAACTGGCGACGGTATCCTTCCCAGGGGAAGGATCAAGCTAAGTGTAGGAGTTGGAAGTTATCCTCTTGTTTCAACTATAATGACACAGTTCTTAGTGGTCGACTATCTCTCTGCCTTCATTGTCGTCACTTTACTCGCAGGGAGATGCAAGCAATCACCTTAATCTACCATCTTACCATGAATTTCCAACATAACCTGGTGTGACCGAAGTGCGAGGTACTTAATATGATTCTCAATCATGCTTTAATAATTTCTTAAAAATTGTCAGACGAGAATCTACACCTCACGTAGACTATAATGGTTCAATAGAAAGCATCAACAACTAGCAAAGTGGATCTTGACCTCGAGTAATCGATGAAGAAGTCAGAATCAAGGATTTGGAATATTGCAAAATGACGAAACTAAAACCTTGGAGGTACTAAGGATCGGGGTGAAATTATAGGAACCACTTCGCATTGATTTAATCAATTTCTTGAGATCGAATCTTGTCATCTTTGCATGGCAACATTCTGACATAGTGGGAATAGATCCTAATATGATGTATCATCGTTTAAATATAGACCCATCTAAGAAACTAGTTTGCCAAAAAAGATGAGCAATGGATGCTGAATGCTGCATCATATTGAAAGAGTAAGTGGAAATTATGCTCAACATTAGCTTCATTAGGGAGTCATTCTACCCAAATTGGCTCACTAATGCTATCCTAGTAAAGAAGCCCAGTAGTAAGTAGAGGACATATATTGACTTCACTGACCTAATAAAGTATGCCCAAAAGATAACTTTCCACTTTCTTGGATTGATCAACTTATTGATCCGACATCAGGCCATGAATTGCTCAGCTTTATGGATGCCTATTTTGGATATAAACAGATTCTCATATATGAGCTTGATGAAGAGCACACTTCATTCATCTCTAATCGTAGTCTGTATTGTTACAAGAAGATGCCATACTAATCAATGTAGGTGCTACCTACCAACACCTTGTCAACATGATTTTTGTAATATAGATTGATAAGATGATGGAGGTATACATGAATGACATAATTATGAAGTTGAAAAAAGAAAAGGATCATATTACGCATCTCAACAAGATGTTCAAGACCTTAAGAAAATATCGAATGAATCTGAGTCCAAAAAAAACCCCTTCGCTATAGGTTTGGGAAAGTTTCTTGGCTTTCTGGTTAACCAGCAGGAAATCGAAGCTAATCCTTAGAAAATTCAAACTTTGATAGACATGTAATCAGGTCGCAAACAAAAGAAGTAAAAGGTCTCACAGGATAAGTCGCCGCATTTAGCTGATTTGTATCTTAAAGTCCGGACAAATGCAAATTATTTTTTAAAGTATTGAAAGGATCCAAGAGGTTTGGGTGGACTAAAACTTGTGAGAACATATTTGAAGAGTTAAAGAGATGAGATATCATAGATCTCCCCTACTTCTCTCAAAACCATAGCAAGGAGAGAAGTTATACTTGTACATCGTTGTTTCTCGGTGTGCGACAAGCACAACATTAATATGCAAGGAAGAAAATGTGCAGTGACCAGTGTACTACATGATCAAATGGTTACTTGATATTGAGACTCAATACTCAAAAAAGTAAAAACTCACTTTAGCACTGGTAATTGCATCTCAAAAATTGCAACTTTATTTCCATGCATATTCCATCAAGATATTTTATAATTTCCTTCTCAAATAGTCTTACAGAAGCCTATAGCCTTTAAGTTGTGCCAATTTGACATCATTTTCGACTAAGAACTTGACCAAAGGCCAAGCATTGGCCAATGTCATCACAAAATAGTCATGCAAACATTCTAGCAAAACTAGCTTCAACTAAAGGCGCAGAGCTCTTAAAGCTAGTGTCAGTCGAATTCCTCGCTAAAACAAGGATTGAGACTGAACTACACGCAACATTATAGGTCACCCAAAATCCCCTGTGGATGGATTCAATCATAAAATTTCTCGAAAGTAGCGATCTCTCAAAGGATAAGGAAAGTGTGAGGCTACTTTTTGTGAAGGTTGCACACTACTTAATCTATGATGGGAAGCTCTATAAGATAAGATTCAGCTTGCCACTATTATTATGTGTAAACAATGACAAAGCAATGTACATCATACAAGAAATCCATGATGGAATATTTGGGGGGGAGGGCGAAGCACTAGCAAATAAAGACATCAAACAAGGATACTACTAGTATATGATGCAAAAAGACAGGAATTCACTTGAAAATGCAATAAATGTCAGCACTTTACAATAGCGCCAGGATCACATCCAGTCTAATTAACATCGATCACTAGTCCTTGGCTATTTACTGTTTAGGGCATTAGCACTATCAGTCCTGTTGTGCGGTCTAAAAACCTATATGTTGGTTAATACTAGAACGGGAAAGTTAGCGACTAAGAGAACGTGTCAGGTCGCACGAGTAAGTTAAGTGCGACCTCTTCCGAGTAAGTCGAATACGACCTCCCTCCGAATAAAGATTGACCTCCTCTGAATGAGTTAAGTGCGACCAGAATGAAAAGGAAACTAGACCAAGTTTCGTCAAACGGGTAATCTACAAAGAAAGGGAAACAAAAGTTTCTCTTTCAAGATCGACCAGTCATCTCATTTAAGTTATTACCCAGTTATATTGTTACTCAAATTGTATACACTTATCCATTTTCACAATTGGGAAACATTGAGCCACCCTGACCTATATAAAGGGAGTTCAATACCGTTGTGAGGGATCTGGGGTATCTGGGGAGAATTTTGGGGATTTATTATTTTTACTTCTTGGAAACTTAACGAGACTCTTGTAATCCTTCAGAAAATAGTGAACAACAGTGGACGTAGGCTCATCTTTTTTGGGGCCGAACTACTATAAAATTCTTGTCTCTTTTACATGCTTTGATTGATCACCTCTTTTCACACACAAGCCACATCTTGCAATTTCTTAAATTCATTATTGACAAAACCTCCGTCAACAGGTCCCTTACCTCTTGCGTGAGGTGGTATTAAATTTGCTGTGGTCACAATTGATTACTTCACGAAATGAACTGAAGTGAAGCACTCGCTACGATTACTGTAAGAAGAATGATTGACTTGTATACAAGTCGATCATTTGTCACTATGGTGTGGCACCTACAATTATTTTAGACAATGGAAAGCAGTTTGACTGCGATGAGTTTTGTGATTTCTACAACAACCTTGGAATCAAGAAAAAATTCTCTGTTGTAATCTATGCTTAAGCAATTGAGTAGGTCAAAGCTATTAATAAGGTCTTTAAATAGAATCTCACAACTAAACTGGAGAGCAACAAAGGAGCATGACCTGATACACTAACTAAAGTTTTTCGGGCCTATCAAATGACTGCTCGCACTACAGCAAGTGAAAGCCAGTAGTCCTCAGCATACAAGTATGAAGCAATCGTCCCAATTGAAATAGAAGCAAGTTCATTTTGCATATTTACCTATGAATGCAACGAAAATCAAGAGCTAATGAGAATTGAACTTGGCCTATTAGACGAAAAACGCGAGCAGTCATAATTATGGGTTACTTCTTATCAACAGAGAACAGCTCAATACTACAATTCAAAAATAAAAAATCGACAGTTCAATGTTGGGGATCTCATGCTATGACGTGTAATGCCAAGCATAAAGAAGCAGGGTGTGGGTGTACTTGGTCGAACTTGGGAAGGTCCTTATGAAATTGATGTAATAATTTGACTTGGAACTTATAATTTAGCACGAATTGGAGGAAAAAAGATAGACCATGCGTGGAATTTAAAACATATAAATTACTATTATCAATAGTCTATCTACTTGAGATGTACTTCAACCTCAGTTGCTCATCAATAAAAGAAGAAGTTGATCAACTTTAGATTCCAATAGTATAAAGTTTTACGGTAGTTCACATCACAACCATAAAACTTCGGGGGTAATAGGATCAGCTATTAATCTCCAATTCGCTTCCTAAAGGTCTAATACACTAATCATCTACGGGAGAAAAATTTTCAAACCTAATTCTGAAATTTGAAGATCCCTGAATCTTCCTCCTCACTTCGTATCTAGTATGTCATATAATATGATGTTAATCTATGAACGATAGGTGACTATGCAAAATATCCAAAGTTCTAAATTAAATGTCGCTACAAAAATATTTGACATACAACTTTTGAAAAAGAATGATGGTAAAGGGTAATTACTTGGCTCACATCTCTCTCGTCTATTATTTTCAAAAGCAACCTAACTCGTCCTATTAGCTTTTTATCAAGTTAAGATAGATTATAAATTGCATGCACGTAAAGATCAACTTAGCTTATTAAATTAAGTTTAACGATAACATATAAAAATATGAAATTGCGTTTAAAATAAAGTGCAAAAATTCTATTCATAAACGGGCTTGCATACGAGCAAAAAGAATAATTAGAAATCAGGGCCGAGCCTACATAATTCAAAGTCGGGTCAAGCCTACTAAAATAATTAAATGAGTCAGGACAAGCCCACATTCTTCAATAAAAAAGAAAAGTATTTGACATAAAAATGTAAAGGACAAAACTAGGCTTTATTAGCTCCACCTCCAGCTCCTGCCTCCCTCATCGTAGCCTCCTTCCATGACTCGACGAGAGCGACCACCTCTGGTCCCAAGATAGTAAAGTAAAACTATAGGTGCTAGCAGTATATTGCGTAAGTGATAGTTGAAATCCCTTAATCAATAGCATTTCTCTCAAGCTCTAGAAGTGTTGTCCTCCAAAACGCATCCACAATAGCTTGCCTTGCCTTGATAAGGGTATTATTGTGATGGGAGATCATTTCTTCATGCATTCTCTTCTCCTATACGATGATGCTATTCTCAGCATCAAAGGTTTTGACCTTGTTTTCAAGAGTGGTCTTCTCTCCGACCAGGTTGGCTACCTTCTCCTCGAGGTCCTTCTTCTCAAAGGTGTGCAATCTTTGTTGCTTCTTATACTTGACATTTAGGTCACCCAAAAGTGAGAGCAAATTCTCGCTTTCCTTTATTAAGGACCTTGTCGTAAGCATTAATGGCCCTAGCAGTAATCTGAAAAGTAAAAGAGCTATCATTAACATTGTGCACATACACACACACATATACAAAGAAAAGAGAGGTTGCTTATATTGGCAAGCATCCTTTTGGTTAATTTGAAAGCTGAAGAGGCTTTAAAAGTTGGATGTTCTCCCAGTCCTCATCAAGAACGAACTTATTGACAAAGGCAGCAGGGAGCAACCTTCTCCGGGAATTGGCTGAGAATCTTTGCAATCTCATCAGTCCGTTTTATCAGGTCTAAAGGATCCCTCAAGGACTCAAATGTCGGCTGCTTCTCTGCACGCTTATCTACTACCTTAGAGCTCACAGAAGTAGGTTTAGGTGTGTTGACGGCGGTTTTGTCAATAATAAATTTTAGAAATTTGAAGATGTGGCTTGTTATGTAAAGGGTTGATCAATCAAAGTATATAAAAGAGACAAGAATTTTATACTGGTTCAATCCCAAAAAAGATGAGCCTACGTCCACTGTTGTTCACTATTTTCTGGAAGATTACACGAGAGTACAGAGTGTGTTCAGAAAGTGAGTCATTAAGTTTTTCCCAAAAAGATCAATCCCCCTCGGCAGCATTGATCTTCCCCTTATATAGGTGAAGATAGTTCAATGTTTCCCGATTATGAAAACGGGTAAGTGTATAATCAGAAAATATAATTTGAGTAACAATCTAACTGGGTAATAACTTAAATGAAACGGCTGGTCGATCTTGAAAGAGAATCTTTTGTTTCTCTTTCTTTGTAGATTACCCGTTTGATGAAGCTTGGTCTAATTTCTTCTTCATTATGTTCGCACTTAACTTGTTCAGAAGAGGTCGCACTTTATTCGGAGGGAAGTCGTATTCGACTTACTCAGAAGAGGTTGCACTTAACTTGTGCGACATGTCACATCCTCTTAGTTGCTAACTTTCCCTTTTTGGTATTAACCATCATCTAGTTTTTAGACCGCACAATAAGGTGCAAGCTCACACTAAGGAGTCTAGACTGAGACTACCTTTCTCCTCTTCGCCGGTGTATGTTGCTCTTTTTTCATGGCCACAGGAGGTCAGCTTCCAGGTATCTTTAAAGAGCCCCCAGGTGCCTTTGGCGAGCTAGGGAGTGTGGGAAGCGGAACATGCATCTAGCTTAAAAGACACGACCTGTATACAAAAAACAAAGGTTTAAGCAACCAATAATGTTTCTAAGAAACATGAACAACAATGTCAGGCATACCTTCTTTAGTAGGAGCGGTCAGAGGAGTGGGCACTTGCTTCTTCTTCTTTGAAACTACTAGAGGAGGAGCCTGCTTCCTCTTCGAGCTTGAAGCAATCAAAGTCATGGCCTTCCACTTCTTCGTGCTGGGCACAGCTCGTGGCTTATTGGCAAAGGAGGGCAAGCTAGCACCATTAGAAAAGAGCCTACTGACAACTAAGCTGGCAGTGGTGCAAAGTGTATTCCAATTGAACTTTCCATCCGTCAATGCATTGATTTTGTACACATAAGCAAGCTACTCCTTGTTTACCCCAAGTTGCTCCCGATTAGTTGCAAAGAAAAAGGCAATCAGTATACAAAGTTCAAGCTAAAAACAAATATATGCGATGACTAAAGCCTACCAAGATGCTAAAAGAAATCATTATCAGGATATTCGAAGTGGAAGAAGTCCACTTCCCCATGTTGCTTTGAATGTTTTGGCTGGTCTTTATTATTTGGCCCGTCCATTTACTCGCATAATAAAACTTCCATTAGACGAATTTGGTTTGATACAACAGAACCATGCAAGCTCCTCCGGAGTGGGCAGCCCTAAACTATGCCTATGGTACAATATGTACAAACCTACCATATACCTATAAGGGTTCGAGGTGAGCTAGAATAGTATTATCCCGTAGTAATCTATAATGGGCATTATGTATGGATGGAGAGGAAGGTGTACCCAACATTGTAGAATGGCCTATGAAAATGAAGCATATCTATGACTTTGAACTAACTCTAAAGTTTCTCTATCTTGCTCCACGAGCAGTTAGTTCACACATCTTTGTATGACCAATTGTCCTCGATGTACTAGTGACCAGATGCATAAGCAGGGACATCCCTAATTGAACTAGGTCACAACTCCTCTAGGAGATCTCATATGCCTGGACTAGAATTCCTAGTCCCTATTATTTCAATGTCGGATTCTTCAACCTCCATGAATTAATCTATGTTTATCGAGCTCAAACTCAGCTTTGACTCATTGGTGAATAGATTCTCCTCCCAAAAATCCTCACTGCTAGACATCTAAAAAATAGATAAAGTCCATTATAACCCTATGTGAGTTTGAGTCTTACTAAGGTAAACTATTTTCAATTATTTTAAAATAACAAAAGGTGCGAGCTAGATATAGGGGTACTTTAGTTTTATTTGTTGTAGAAAATCCTAAATAAGTGCCACCTCATAAGCACCACAAGGTAGAGGCTAAAACCCTAGATCTAGAGGCATCATAGAAATTCAAGCCTCAAAGTTAATAGTTCGATCAGTTCTATGATTGACCTATCAAAACCTATGAAGCAATTTGACTAAAAAGGGATTTATTGTTCAAAACCTTGGTCTAGAAGTTAAAATTTTTTGTGTGACCTGTTCAACATAGTTTAAATTTACATAGCGAGATGTTCGTGTTAAATAGAAATAAAAATTCAAGAAGTTGAAATTTCAATCAACAAGTCCTATGTCTATGGGTTTTTAATGTCTCTAATGTCCAGATCAGTTCATTCATAATCAAATGTTCAACAAAATTAAAAAATGCTCAAGAGAAAGCTAGAGAAACTAAGAGGAAAGGAAGAGCCTACCTCTGTAATTCATTGGTTCCCAAGAAAAAGGAGAAGATTACTATACAAAGATGCTTTCTCGTTAGAAAATTAGAGAATGAAGATGAAATACCACTACAAGAAGTCAGTACTAAGAGTTTTTGAAGCTTTGGTTTTCTTGAGGGAGTTTAGGATATTTCAAAAATTGCAAGAAAGCGAAAATAAATAGAAACCTCTTTCTTATATACTCAGATTTCAGAGAAATCTCAGCCGTTGATGAAGATAATTATGGCAGAAAAATTTGACTTTTGAAAGTCAAATCTCGAAAGATGAAGAGATTTCCAAATCTTAATCAACGTATGATATCACCACCAACATCATTCTTCTCAGAAAAAGGAGAATTGTCACTTTGAGCTTCACCCATTCCCAAGAACTTTTGAAAGCATGTCTGTATTTCAAAATGCTAATCATTTCATGATTACACATTGTTGTGCAGTCTAAAATCCTGTATGTTGGTCAATATCATGAAGGGAAAAGTTGATCAAGTATGTGTCAGGTCGCATGAGTAAGCTAGTGTGACCTCTTCTGAACGAGTTACGTGCGACCTCCACCACATATGTTAGTGTAACCTCTTCCAAAAGAGTTACATGCGACCTCCACCGCATAAGTTAGTGCGACCTCTTCCGAAAGAGTTAAGTGCGACCAGAATGAAAAGGAAACTAGACTAAGCTTCGTCAAATGGGTAACCGACAAAGAAAGGGAAACAAAGGTTTCTCTTTCAAGATCGACCAGTCATCTCATTTAAGTGATTACCTAGTTATATTGTTACTCAAATTGTATTGCCCGATTATACAGTTACTCATTCTCACAATTAGGAAATATTGAGCTATCCTCACCTATATAAAGGGAGTTTAATATTACGATTGGGGATCTTTTGGGGAATTTTTGGAAGAATCTTTTAAACTCTTACTTCTTCTTTCTGAACAACACATTGTAATTTTGAGTTCTTGTAATTCTCCAGAAAATAGGAAAAAATAGTGGACGTAGGCTTATCTTTTTTGGGGCTGAACCACTATAAAATTCCTGTCTCTTTATTTGTTTTAGTTAATTAACCCTTTTCACACACAAGTCACATCTTGCAATTTTACTAAATTTATTGTTGACAAAACCTCTGTCAACAATTGGCGCTAGAAGGAGGGCTATTCTGGTAGAAAATTTTGTCTATTCCTTTTCTTTCAACAATGGAAAACACCAGAAACACTACCAGAAATACCGAAACTAGCCAAAATCATCCTCAAAGTACCGCTGCTGCACAAGCAGATCCTGCTCAGGATTAGCCTACCGTGACTGCACCAGAAAATATTGTCCAGAGACAAGATCGCATGGAGGAAGCACTAGTGAACCTTCAGCAAATTACAAGTCAGATTAATGACTCTCTATGGCGACTTGCTGAAGGACAGTTGCTAACTCCACCACAGCACGAACGTCCCAGAGAATGTCCTTCTCAACAACCTGAGAGAGGAATTCAGATTCTGGAGATAGAGAACCGCGACCAACCTAAAGCCCGACAGGAGCGTCGAGGAGATTGCATCTTCAAGGGAAAAGGCATGGTCGCAGACTTGCCTCTGGTATCTAGTATGGAAAGTTTGAGCACTGATCGTGATCATGGACAACCTTCTTGGAGAGCAACCATCAATCGTGATTATCTTGAACACGAGCAAAAACATCAATCAAGGAGTGTCTTTGAAAGGATCAGTAGGGAATCTCGACAGAATCCTACAGACCTGAGACAACATCTGGATCAGCGACGTAGTCAGGAGCAATCCACATTGCATCACAACGACCAAAGCTGATCTCGTCGCATTGTTTCATCGGAATCCCTAAGGTCGCAACACACCCTACCAAACCAACCCGCCCTGCATCGTGACAACGATCAAAGGCCACTCCTGCCACTAGTAAGAGAGAATGTTCTCCCTTTGAACGTCGATGTTCATAATCTGAGGATTGCTTTAGATGTACTTGCTGGTTGGGACGATGAGCTCGCTGATGGGTATCGTCAATCGCCATTCAGCGAGGAGGTTCAAGTTGTCGCCTTACTTGCTGGATTTAAACTTCCCACCATAAACACTTTTGATGAGAAAACTGATCCGCAGGACCATATGGATCACTTCAGCAACCTGATGGAACTTCATCATGTTGATGACCTTGCACGTTGCAGGTGTTTTGCTGTAACTCTCATGAGAGCAGCAAAGAAGTGGTTTTGAGGACTCAAGTCTGCTCAATCTCATCCTGGCAACAACTCCAGACTAAATTCTTGAGACAATTCCAGGCTGCAAAGAATTTCACTGTTCCACTGGTCAGCCTGTCTGCTATTCAGCAAGGTTCGGAGGAAACTCTACGATCTTACCTAAATCACTTTACCTTAGAATTAGCAAAGGTCAACAACCCACCTGAAGGAGGAGTTTTAACTCTAATGATGGCTGGGGTGCGACCAGAAACTAAACTCTAGGAAGATTTACTTGAGCGAGAATGCAGAACCCTTGAAGACTTCTATCGAAGAGTTGGTCGGCACCAAAGGGTGGAATCTTCAAGTGAAAACCTTAAGACGACAAAGGAAGGAGGAAAGGATGCTGCCAAAGATGCGACAACAAACAACAACAACAATAATAAGAAGTCAAACAAAAGGAGTAGTGAACAATCGACTAAGAAGCAACCTAAACAGAAAAAGCAGGAGATTTCAAGAGCTTCCATGAGGTTCAATAATTATACTGAATTAAACGCACCCATATATCATATCTATGCGGTCACAAACAAACAGGAGCGGTATCATCAACCGAAACCGATGAAAAGAGATAGAGCGAGGCGCGACCCCAACAATTTTTGTCGGTATCACAATGACATTGGACACGATACCAATAACTGCTTGCCCTGAAAGATGAGATCGAAAGATTGATTAAAGAAGGGCGGCTGTGACAGTACTCTAAACAGAATAATGAAAGGCAAGAAGAAAACCGACAGCGACCTCCAGAAATTCAGCACGAGGTGAGAACTATTTTCGGAGGACTGCACATTGGCGGAGATTCCAAGAGAGTGCAGGATAGGTATGTGCGAGAGGCTCGACAGCAGCCGTTGACCAACGTCATGCACCTCGAACAATGACCATGAAAGCTTTAGCAAGTACCGGATATGGATATTACCTTCATAGAACAAGATGCGAGGGAAGTCCATTATCCATATAAGGATGCATTGGCCATAAAGATCAATTATGGAAGCACACAATTATGGCGAGTATTGGTCGATAACGAAAGTGCTATTGACATCCTGTATTACGACGCCTTTAAAAAGATGGGGTTGAATGAAAGCGACCTAAAGCCCGCCGTCACTCCACTCTATGGATTCCCTGGTAATAGCATAATGCCTATGGGCGTGATCAAGTTAATGGTCAACGTTGGAACCTACCCTAAGGTTTCAACGGTAATGACCCAGTTATTGGTTGTAGATTGCCCCTCTGCATTCAATGCTGTACTGGGAAGGCCAACACTGAGAGAACTTCGAGCAGTAACATCGATCTATTATCTCGCTATGAAATTCCCAACTCAACAAGAAGTAGGCAAGGTGTGAGGTAACCAATATGATGCGAGGACTTGTTATAACAACTCCTTAAAGCTCGCAGCAAAGGATGTGACACCTCGCATGATGATGGTCCAAAGAGAAGCGTCAGTCAAAGCGTCAGGCGAAACGTCAATCAAAACGACAAGCGAAGATCTCGAACCTTGAGAAATCGATGGAGAGTTCAAAACGGGACCCATTGAAGATTTGGAGGATTTGCTATTTAATAGGTCCTCCAAGATTTTAAAAATTGGAGCGAGGCTTCAAGAACTGGTGTGAGCTTCATTGGTTACTTTTCTGGAATCTAATTTGGATGTCTTCGCATGGCAACATTCAAACATGGTTGGGATCAATCCGAATATCATATACCAACGTCTTAACATAGATCCAACAAAGAAGCCTGTACGGCAGAAAAAAAGAGCTATGAATCCAGAACGCTACGTCGCACTAAAAGAAGAGGTAGAAAAGTTGCTCGAAATTGGATTTATCAGGGAATCTTTTTATCCGAACTGGCTTGCAAACCCAGTTTTGGTAAAGAAACTTAATGGGAAGTGGAGAACATGCATTGATTTCATAGATCTCAACAAAGCATGCCCGAAGGATAGCTTTCCCCTTCCAAGAATCATCCAGCTTATGAATGCGACGTCGGGGCATGAACTCTTAAGTTTCATGGACGCATATTCTAGATACAATCAAATCCCTATGTACAAACTAGATGAGGAGCACACTTCGTTCATCACTGATCGGAGATTATACTATTACAAAAAGATGCCCTTCTGATTCATCAATGTAGGAGCAACCTACCAGCATCTTGTCAATATGATGTTTGTAAAACAAATTGACAAGACAATAGAGGTATATGTTGATGACATGCTGGTGAAGTCGAAGAAAGCTGAAAATCATATCAAACATCTTGATGAGATGTTCAAAATTCTCCGAAAATATCAAATGAAGCTGCATCCTCAAAAGTGTGCATTCGGGGTAGGATCTGGAAAGTTTCTGGGTTTTATGGTCAATCAGCAAGGCATTGAAGCTAACCCACAGAAGATACAAGCGGTGATTGATATTCAATCTCCTCGCAAATCCAAAGATGTGCAAAGCCTGGAAGGAAGAGTGGCCGCATTGAGTCGATTTGTATCTAGGTCAACGGATAAGTGCCAACCATTCTTTGAAGTATTGAAAGGTTCGAGTGGACGGAAGAATGCGAGCAGGCGTTCTAAGAATTAAAAATACACTTGGGTTCTTCTCCACTCCTATCCAAGCCAAATCTGGGGGAAGAATTATATTTATACCTCGCTGTTTCTAAATATGCGACAAGCGCTACGTTAATTCGGGAATATGAAAAGATACAACGACCAGTGTACCACGTAAGTAAAAGATTACTCGATGCCGAAACAAGATATCCAGAGATGGAGAAATCGGCATTAGTACTCATTGTCGCATCCAGGAAACTTCGACCTTATTTTCATGCGCACACTATCAAAGTTTTCACGAACTTTCCATTAAAATAAGTTCTGCAAAATCGAGGCTTCCGGGCGACTACTTAAGTGGGCAGTTGAGTTGAGTCAGTTCGATATCAATTTTCAATCTCGCATGACGATCAAAGGGCAAGCCCTCACAGATTTCATTGTGGAATTCACTTATGATATCGATCTTCCCACAGAAGTAATCGAAAAGCCTGCTACAGATTTATCCAGATTGTGGAAGCTTTATGTCGATGGATCGTCGAACGAGAATGGAGCTGGTACGGGCTTGGTACTAATTAGTCCTGAAAGGCACAATATTCATTGTGCACTTCGCTTCAAATTTCCAGCATCAAATAATGAGACAGAATATGAAGCACTGATAGCTGGTCTAAAGCTCGCACAAGAAATGAAGGTCGAAGTAATTGAGGTATACAGTGATTCCCAGCTAGTCGTTTGTCAAGTAAATGGCGAATATCAAGCAAAGGGAAAGAGAATGATGGCTTATTTGTAGGAGGTACAAAGATTATTCTCAACATTCACTGCCTATAGTATTCAACTTCTTCCTTGCATTAAGAATACTCGGGCAGATGCCCTAGCTAAACTCGCCTCAAAAAAAGATACCGAATCACTAAAGGTGGTCCCTATCGAGTTTCTTACAAAACCTAGTATCAAAGTAGAGCCTCAAATAACTATGACGGTTGATAAAGGATCATCGTGGGTAGATCCTATAATGAAGTATATCCAAAATGGCGATCTCCCTGAAAACAAGGACGACGCAAAGTGACTTCGAATGAAGGCAGCTCGCTATGTTATCTACGACGAGAAGCTTTATCGAAGTAGTTTTAGTGCGCCGCTATTGTTATGTGTCAATGAAGAAAAAGCGGACTACATTATGAGGGAGATTCATGAAGGAATATGCGGAAATCATTCTGAGGGGCAGGCACTTGCGAACAAGATTCTAAGACAAGGGTATTTTTGGCTGACTATGAAGAAGGATACGATGGAATTTACTAGGAGGTGTAACAAATGCCAACGATTTGCAACTGTTCCTAGAATGTGGGGAATTGATATTATCGGAACACTTCTATTGGCATGAGGTGGGTTGAAGTATGTAGTAGTCGCAGTCGATTATTTCACTAAGTGGACAGAAGCTGAAGCTTTGAGTACTATTTCTGCAAAGAAGATGATAGATTTTGTTTACAAATCTATAATCTGCCGTTATGGTATACCACATACCATAATTTCTGATAATGGGAAACAATTTGACTGTGATGAATTCTGTAACTTCTGCAACAACTTAGGCATCAAGAAGAATTTCTCTGCTGTTGTTCATCCACAAGCCAATGGATAGGTCGAAGCGATAAATAAAATACTTAAACATAATATAAAGACAAAGTTGCAAGAGCATAAAGGAGCTTGGCCAGAGGTACTCCCTGAAGTGTTATGGGCTTATTGCACCATTCAACAAACAACTACCAGAGAGAGTCCATTCTCTTTAGCGTATAGATATGAAGCAATGACTCCGGTTGAAATTGGTGTGAGCTCTCTACGACGATCAACCTATGAGCAAGATCACAACAAAACAATAATAAGGATTAAGCTCGATCTTTTAAAAGAAAGGCGCGAGCAGTCTCAGCTTCGAATCGCATCATATTAACAGCGCACTGCTCGATATTATAACTCTAAAGTCAGACGAAGAGGATTTGAAGTTGGTGACCTTGTTCTTCGGCAAGTCCTACCTAATAATGAAGAGCACGGTGCTGGAGTATTTGGACCCTCTTGGGAAGGACCGTATGTTATTGATGCCATTATTCGACCTGGGACATATAAGTTAGCTCGCACTGGCGGACAAAAGATCAAGCATGCCTGGAATGCAGAACAACTTGGTCGATATTATCAGTAAATTTTCATGTATATCTTTATGTTTTCGTCATTCATCAATAAAGATCTACTTATTCGTCATTCGTTGGTTGTTATTCGTTAATTGTCATTCGTAATTGTCATTCGTTGATTGTCATTCGTTAATCATCATTCGTAATCTTCATTCGTTGGTCGTCATTCGTCATCATCAATAAGGGTGTCTCCTCATCGATCATTCGATTTGGAACTTTTTATAGTTTTATTGCAGTCTTCGAACACCATAAGACTCGGGGGGCAGTGGGATCAGAATATTATCTCCTACTTATTTCCTAAGGGACTATGCAAAACATCCATTTAGAGGGGTCAGAATTTTAGATCATCGAAATATCTAAAATTCTATAAAATCTTAGAGTTTTCTCCTCGCTTCATGCCTTAGCATGTCGTATTATGCAATTTCCCTCCTTGAACAACAAAGTAACTAAGCAAAACGTTCATTGTTCGATGTGATATATTGCTATATTTACATTTTGCCGTGGAACTTTTGAAAAATAGTGTTGAGTTTGCTTCACTTATGCTTGCTGTTTTTTTAAGTAACCTAACCTATCCTAACAAAACCATTTTAAGTGTGTTGGATTCAAATCGCAATAGCATACCGATCAGTCACTTAGTGATTGACTACTTGGTTAAATTAATTATTTTCAATATTACAACTTAGTATGTTGATTGCTTTGCAGGAATAAATGTCTAACAAGGAAAGCATTCGTTCATTGATAAAAGCTCGCACCTATATGCAAGCAAAGAAATACAAATAAGAGGGGACCAAGCCCATATTGTTCTGAAGTAAAAATAAAAAAGATAATATTATTATTGTGCAGACGTGCTCGCCCCACCATCTCCAGTCTTGGTAGATTCATCTTCCCTCCAACTATGGACAAGCTCGACCACGTCTTCGCAGAGGATGGAAAAGTCGAAGTCCGGATGCTCGTAGAAGATGTTGTATATGATGGTCGATGAGGTGATGTCACTGGCTTTGTCTTCGAGCTCATTGACTTCAGTAGCCCTGAACTCTTCAACAGCCTTGTGAGCCGCCACTATTGTTACCTCCTTTATGCGATCTGGATGCTCGGAGATAGTCTTTTCAAGATCTTTAATTTTTTCCTCAAGCTTCTCCTTTTTGAACTTCTCTCTGGCCAGGCCATCGAGCAGCTGCTACCTCTCTAAATCAAAGGATTTTTTCTCTTCCTCGTGAGCTTTCTCCGAGTCCTCGAATGCTTGAGTTATTTCGTCAACTTTTTCGGCCTTCTCCAAATACTCGAGGACTAGGTCATACATCAAGACAGCAGCCGCAGTAGTCTAAAAATATAACACATCAATACCAGAAGAATACATTAAAAAAAAGAAAAAAAAAAGGGACGATACTTACATTTGCCAACATCCTCATCGTAGAACCAAAGACAACCTTGGCAGATCGTCGCTTCATCCTCTCCCAGCCCTCTTCGGAAGTGAAGCGATCAATGAAGGCTGCACTCATACCAGCCTTCTCCGGTAATTGATTAAGGAGTGCGAAGAGCTCCTCGTCCTTATCAACCTGGTTTGGATTCAAAGAAGTGACAGTCTCCTTGGATGGTTCGAGATGGCTCATTGTTTGAGGCTATGGAGGAGGCGAGCTTGCCGGGATGTCCTTGAAGGTGACTTTTTGTTTTTTGGAAGTGTCGACCTTCTCTTTCCCTTTTGATGACGATGGAGGTGTGCTCTTTGGCGTCTTGGACTTTGCCATGGACCCCAGAGTGGAAGGTAGTGCTCGCAGTCCACTACTAATAACCATCTCTGTACAGATATGTCAGCAAGCAAGGTGACATAATACGATGATGATGAAAATATGTATATATATATAATTACCTTCTTGCTTTTGAGAAGCTGGTGGTGATGCTGTTTCTAGAGATGATGGTTCCGAAGTTGAAGGGGTGGCAGGTGCTTTTCATTTCCTAGGTTTGGAAGATGAGGCACTCTTTTCTATCTGCTTCCTCAGCTTCTTTTTCTTCAAGCTCGAAGGTCTGGACGAACGGATGATGGGGTCAGGGAACGCGGCTCCCTTTGGAAGCAAACCGCAAGCGACCAAGTTTTTGGAAGTCCCAAACTTATTCCAATCAAATTCCTCAATTGGAAGATCATTGATTCTGTACTCCCTTGCGAGCTATTCCTTGGAAAGTCTGGGCCGTTCTCTTATGTTTGCGATGACATACGAGTGCGATTAGAAGAAATATGATAATACAGAAAAGGCGATAAATTGAAAAGCTACCTAACAGGATTCTGAAAGAAGTCGTTATCCGCATAGTCAAAGTGGAAAAATAGATTTTTCCATTTTCCCATGTTGTTGAGAACCTCATAGATTGTTTTTATTGCCTGGTTCGACCACTTGCTCGCATAAAAGAAGCCGAAATCTGATGGGTTTGATTTCACTTGGTAAAACCAAGTGAACTCTTCAGGTGTGGGGGTTTCTAAGCCTAGTTTATAGTATAGTATGTACAGACCTACCATGTATCTATAAGTGTTTGGAGTTAGTTGAAAAGGAACGACTCCGTAATAGTCGACGATGGATTTTATATAAGAATGAAGTAAAAGGTGGACCCCGCATTTGAGAACTGCTTCAAAGAATGAAGCAATTCTGTGAGGTGGTGTATGTGGTCGATTGAACTCCATGGGAAGACGAAGGGGGATGGCGATCTTGTAGTTGTGCAAGATTTTGTTGAGCCTGTTCATGGTGCAGCTCGTTCTTATATTAGTACACGACCAGTCTCCGTCTATATATTGGTAACCCGTTGCAAATGCAGGGAAATCTCTGATATGCCGGGGCTATTAGTCTTGAGGTACGTCACCTATGCGAGGACTACTTTGCCTGACCCTGGTTATCTCAACTTCGGGTTCTGGCTCAAGATAATCTTCAAGGTTTATAGAGCTAACACTGGTATTGGAAGATTCTCCAGAGAATGCATTCCCTTCCCTAAAATCCTCACTATTAGACATCTGAAAAGAAATGGTAATGGATTTAGTCCTATGCAAGCATCAGGGATCCTAGCTATATGTGAGAAGTTTTGGGGTCTCATCCTAGGATTGCATCAACAAGCTATTCATCGGATTTTTTCTAATCAATCTACAGATTTATAAAATAATTGTTTGGGCAGTTCATTAAAAAGAAAATAAAAACTCTTTCACGAGTTCATCTCTGTCAGTCATCTGAAAGAAGAATCTATAGACCAACGAAGGGATTCTAAAAATTTCTATTTTACAGTCCATCCGAATACGGGATGGGTTTATCTTCAGAATATTTAGCCTCTGGTATCTGAGTTCTATGGTGTGTTCCTATTTTCTATTCTAGGATCTGTAATAAGAGTTCTGGAAAAATCAAAGAATGAGAGAGAAGATATATACTAACCTTTCTTCAAAGACGGAAGGACTAAGATGACGTTAGAAGGATTGTGATGATAACTTCGTCAGAGAAAATGACAAGGTTGTGCGAGCTGAGAAATAGAACGACGCTGGAAGGATTTCTCTGTGAATACTTCAGGTTTAGAGAGAAATAGTAGATGATAGGTTTTTTGAAGAGGAGGCAGATTAGTTTTCGATATATATACCTCGAGCGTCATCAAATTATAGCCGTAAATCAAGGTATTTAATTTTCAGATCCAAAAGCCGAAGTTCACGTGGGATTTGATTTTTCCGAAATTAAATCGATATCTTTTTAAAATTTGAAATGATTCGATTTAAGATGGCAACTGGCATCATCGCTATCATTAAGTCTCCTTGAGTTTTGCTATTCTTATTAGAAAAGGCGACATGTGGTTTCATCTGTCAGAAAAAGATGCGTGTGATCTTGAAAAAAGTGAGATTTGAGATCTGGCTACTCTTCGATTCTTCAAGAGTCTCAAGTCGACGTCGCATTTTTTAAGCTCACACTTACATTAGAAGGAAGCTTTATTTTGTCCTAAAGAACTAATGGAGCTGGGGGGCAATTATTGTGCGGTCTAAAATCCTGCATGTTGGTCAATGCCATGAAGGGAAAAGTTGATCAAGTGTGTGTCAGGTCGCACTGTCGCATGAGTAAGCGAGTGCGACCTCTTTCGAATGAATTACGTGCGACCTCTTCCGAAAGAGTTACGTGCGACCTCCACCGCATAAGTTAGTGCGACCTCTTCTGAAAGAGTTAAGTGCGACCAGAATGAAAAGGAAACTAGACTAAGCTTCGTCAAATGGGTAACCGACAAAGAAAGGGAAACAAAGATTTCTCTTTCAAGATCGACCAATCATCTCATTTAAGTGATTATCCAGTTATATTGTTACTTAAATTGTATTGCCCGATTATACAGTTACTCATTCTCACAATTGGAAAATATTGAGTTATCCTCACCAATATAAAGGGAGTTCAATATTTTGATTGGGGATCTTTTGGGGAATTTTCGGAAGAACCTTTTAAACTCTTGCTTTTTCTTTCCGGATAATACATTGTAATTTTGAGTTCTTGTAATTCTCTAGAAAATAGTAAAAAACAGTCGACGTAGGCTCATCTTTTTTGGGGCTGAACCTCTATAAAATTCTTGTCTTTTTATTTGCTTTAGTTAATTAACCCTTTTCACACACAAGCCACATCTTGCAATTTTCCTAAATTTATTGTTGACAAAACCTCCGTCAACACACATGATCACGCACGTCTAATAAGCTCCACATGTTTTAAAGAAACAATGGAGCTTAGAGGTATATACTTGCAATTTGAAAAGAGCGTACAAATCTGCGGTCGAAAGTCAGATACATTTAGGCTCGCTTACTTAGCAGATCTGTGAGCTACCAGTGAGCATGAAGTGACTAGCATATGCAATCAGGCTATTAGCCTTCTCGACTCATCAAGATGCATCATAATGCAACCTTAACTGCATGCTATAAACAAATTTGAAGACACATAATCCGAATAACATGCAAGTTGTGATAAATTAACCATTACTTGGAAATTACGAAACAAAAGCAGGAAAAGCAAAGTCAATCACAATTATCTAGTCTATCACCTAACCTTAACATGGCTAGGTATATTGGGAAGCTCAATTTTCCTCTAAAAAATCTAAATTGTTATAAATAATCCCTTATCCTCGACAATTGATAAGGGAGAAAACGACATGTAAAACATCCAAACAAGAGGTAATAATACTCTCTCTCTATAGTGGACGTAGGCCAAATTACTATTGGCTGAGCCACTCTAATTCTATGTGTCGTTTATCTAAATTATTGTCATTTATATTTACTTTTCTACAAATTTATATCTTGATTATTATACCAAATTTTGGTATCAACAGCATCCTTTCATTAAGAAACATATCGCTTGATCAATTGACATATCTATTCATTACACCCTTTCATAATGAATAGGTATTTACTAAAAGTTGCATCTTTTCATCTCATCCTTTTCAATTAAAAAGGTATCAATCAAATGTTGTAACCATTCATGTAGGTTCTACCAATAGCTATAACCTTTTATATAGGTATCACTAATAGTTTTATATCTCTATTAGTATTTAAAATGATTTTCGCAGCGAAAGATTAGCCCAAGAACATTCAAAAATTTTCTCAATATAATTGTTTATATGAGTGTATAGTATTAATTCATTGCAAATAGAAAAAAATACAAAAAGAATGGATCTAATATGTCTTATAGCCTATCAACAGATTCTAGCTTTTCTGACTTCTAAACCACTAGCACAACTAGATAAACATGCAAGCGTTGCATATAGATTCTCAAACTCACAATTTAGGTACTTGTAATCTTCTCAACACGAGAGATTAGAATAGTTTGTTCTATAGAGAATGAGAAAACTATTTTTTTCTCTCTAGTTTATGGAAAGTCTATAGAAAAATACTTAGGTATCGTTTGGTTAGGTGGAATGAAATTAAATATAATGGTAATCATAATGGGAATAAGAATAGAAAGGAAAAGAAAGGTGATTATTTTGTTTGCTTAAAACTTGGGAATCAACTATAGAATGTGATTGAATTAACTGTACTTTGACCAATATACCCCTGATTGTTAATTAATTCTTTTTTAAAAAAAATAAATGCTATCACTATTGGAAAAAAGAAAATAATTATACTTATGGTAATGATTAAATAGATTTAATTACCAAATATAAAAATAGATTAAATTTCTTGTGGTAGTAAAATTAATATTTTAATAATTGCTCATTATTATTTACCATCTAAATATAACATACAAAATATATATATTAGAAAACAAAAATATACTCACCGGATGATAGGAGAAAAAAGATAATTTGTAGGTAGTTTAGTCATGGATATGGATACAAGTTTTACACTTAGTTTAGTAATAGATATGAGGAAGAAGATGATAATGAAGGGTAAAACATGTTAAATAAGGGGCAAAAGGGGAAAAAATAGCTAACTTAAGAATAGAATAGCTGTTGCATCTATTTTAAAGTGTAATTCTAATTCCTTTATTTGATGTAATAGTCATTATATTGTAAAGACCATTCATAAGTAAAACATGAAACCAAACAATGTAAAGTCATTACATTCTATGTCATTATATTCTATTACTATCAACCAAACACCACCTTAGAACATTTATTTTTTGCTAGGGTTTCTCTTATATATATAGAGATATCTATTTATTAAACTATTTAAAAAATAAATTAATTTATCATATTAATTAATATATATATAATTTTGGCCAACCTTTTTTTTAATATGGCAAAGGTTATATATAACTAATTAATCTAATTAATATATATATATAGTAGATAACTCATTTCTTTAAGGAGGAGTGTTTCACTTTCAGCCAGTTTCCCAATTCTTGTTAGTCTAACTATCTGATAATTAGATATTTTTAAATTCAAAATTTAAATAAATTAGGAAACTTATCTCTCTATAAATTTAAATTAATTAATTCAAAATTAATTAATTAATTAATTATTATTATTAATTACATATAGATAAACTATTTATTTCAACAAAGTGTTCAGTAACAGAAATAATATAATATCTAGTAAAATATTTGTAAGAGATAGAATTAGGGACCTATAGACCTATAATTCAAACTCTAATAAATTATGACAATTACTTAAACTCTTTAATTAATTTATCTAATTAATTAATTCCAGTATTAACCCTTCTATAGT
Source organism: Parasponia andersonii (assembly GCA_002914805.1). Taxonomy (NCBI): domain Eukaryota; kingdom Viridiplantae; phylum Streptophyta; class Magnoliopsida; order Rosales; family Cannabaceae; genus Trema; species Trema andersonii. The sequence continues at coordinate 125,151 of JXTB01000652.1, forward strand.
TATAACTAGGAGCCTATAACTACTCAAAATTAAGATTAATTTACATATAATTATTTAGCAATATTATTTGAATTCTCAATAATTAATGGAATTTATTTGAGATTCAAACCATGTCTGGTCCAATCCTATATAATCAAATTATATAAAGTACCTCCATTGTGTTGTTAATATATTGATAGTCTAGATAAGACTATTACATTCTCAATGTTAATAGACCGTACTAATAATATTTAATTAAAGATCCCAACTTTAATTAGTCATTATGGACTATATTTAATTTATTATCCATAAATTTTATCCTGATGCATTGAACACTTATATACTAAATTTATAGTTACATAAATAAACTAAGAATTTCTTATATTCAAAGACATACACATTATGCACAAATTTAAATAGAAAAATTTCATGTTATTAATTCAGAAAATATCTAAAATTACATGCTGCTAGCTTGCCCTAAAGCATGTGAGACATGTCTTTCAATCCTAAATCCTCCAACTGATTCTCAAAAATCTTCACTGGAAGCATCTTTGTAAAAGGATCAGCAGTATTGTTTCTAGATGCTATCTTCATAACTGTCATGTTTCCCCGATGTATAATTTCTCTAATCATATGACACTCCCTGTTTATATGTTTTTATCTCTTGTGACTTCTTGAATCTTTTGAATTCGCCAGTGCTCCACTATTATCACAGTATAAAGTTAATGGCTTATCCATATTTGGAACGACTTTCAAATTAGTAAAGAACTTTTTGAGCCAAATTGCTTCTTTAGCTGCTTCACAAGCTGCTATGTATTCTACTTCCATAGTAAAATAAGTAGTGTTGGTTTGTTTAACACTTCTCCAAACAAAGGCTCCACAACCAAGAGTGGATACTTACCTAAATGTCGACTTTCGAGTATCTTTGTTTAATTGAAAATCGGAATCAGTATAATCAGAAGAAATCGAGTCTTAACTTAAATAATCCAGCATATAATTTCTTATTCTCTTAAGATACTTGAGAATGTGCTTTACTGCTATCCAATGATCTAATCCTGGATTTGATTGAAAACAACTGATAATCCCTATTGTATAGCATATGTCCGACCTAGTATACAACATAACATAAATACAGCTACCAACTATAAACGCATAAGGAATCCATCTCAAATCCTCTTTCTCTTGAGGTGTTTTAGGACATTACTCTTTGGAAAGAATAACTCCATATTGAGAAGGTAACTATCTTTTCCTAGAGTTTTGCATCAAAAAACAAATGAGCACCTTACTAATATAAGATGCTTGGGACAGCGCCAAAAGTCTATTCTTGCAATCTTAAATAATCTAGATCACAAGCACATAACTTGCTTCTCTCTAATCTTTCATTTGAAATTACTTAGCTCCTCACTTCTTTACATTTGATAATATTTCTATATCATTCTCAATGAGCAAAATGTCAGCTACATAAAGAATTAGGAAGTCTATTTTCTTGTCTTTAATGTACTTGTATACATAAGTTTCATCAACATTTGGATCGAATTCATAAGATTTGACTGTCTCATGAAATCTTAGATTCCATGATCTTGAAGCTTACTTAAGTCCACAGATAGATCTAAGTAGTTTGCAAACATTTTACTCTTAGTCTTTAACTACAAAACCTTCTGGTTGCACCATATAGCTATTTTCTTCGATATAGCCATTCAAAAAAAGCTCTCTTAACATCTATTTGTCATATTTCATAGTCTAAACATGCAAGTCATAGATATGAGGATACGTATGGATATACACATGGCTACTAGTGATAAAGTCTCTTCATAATTAACTCTCTTTTTTTGGGTATATCCATTTGCCACTTATCTAGTCTTGAATGTTTCAATTTTTTCATATATACCTCTTTTTCTCTTATAGAACCATTTACAGTCAATGGGCCTGACATTTTTAGGTGGATCTATCAGTTCCTAAATAGAATTGGAATACATTAATTCCATTTCTTGGTTCATAACCTCTTGAATTTTTCCTTATTAGAATCTTCCACTGTCTGCTTATATGTCAATGGGTCATCTTGGCTATTATCAGAAATGGCAATATGTGCTTCTCCAACTTCCCTATAGCAAGTAGGTGGTCTAATAACCCTCCCACTATGTCAAGTTACCGAGTTATTCTGATATGGAATAGTAGTCTCATAATTTTGTTGTTCAACAACTATTGTTCGTTGTGGTCTGATCTGATTAGAAAGTAATTCCTCCAGTATAATATAACTTCAAGGTTTGAAATATGTCATATAGTTATTTATAAGAAAAGTGGTATTTGATGATACAAATATCTTTTTCTTTTGAGGACTATAAAACAAATCTCCTCTTGTGCCTTTTGGATAATCTACAAATAAACAAATATATGTGCGTGATTTTGGCTTCCTAGTCTTTCCTTTCAGTACATGTACTGGCACTCCCATATGTAAATATGATGTAAACTAGGTTTGCGTCTATTTCACGACTCAAAAAGTGTCTTTTGGATAGACTTGGAAGGTATTACCTTCAAAATATAAACAACAGTTTGTAGTGCATAATCCCCGAATGAGAGTGGTAGGGAAGCGTAGTTCATCATTGATCTAACTATATTAAGTAACGTTCGATTTCCTTTCTATAATACTATTGTATTCTGTGGTCCAGGTGCTGTGAGTTGGGATAGGATGTCTCTCCAGCAAGTGATACTTGAATTCATTATCAAGGGATTCACCTCCTCGATCTGATCGAAGAGATTTTAATAACTTATCTAATTGCTTTTTGGCTTCTACTATGAATTATTTGAATTTTTCAAAGGTTTTAGATTTTCTTTGCATTAGGTACATGTATCTATATCTTGAATAGTCATCAATAAATGTGAAAAATTATTCATAACCACCTTTTACCTGTACATTCAATGGATCATATACATCGCTATGTACAAGTTCAAGTGGTTCTTTGGCCTTTTCACCCTTTACCGAGAATGGTCTCTTAGTTATTTTTCCTTCTAGGCAAGATTTATAAACTAGTAGAGTACCAACTTTAGTTCTCTTAAAGGACCATCTTTTATAAGTTTGTTTACCCTATCTAAATTATTATGTCCTAACCTAAGGTATCAAAGATAAGTATTATCGTCAAGAGAAACATTTTACTTTTTAGGTTTAGGATTTTCTACTTTAAATATTTCAGTATTAAGTAGTAATTGTTCGTCCGGCCATAATATGTAAAGCCCATTATCTATTTTTACAAACAAATATTTAAACCATTTTTAGAAATAATAATCTCCCTATTAAGAAAAGAAACACCAAATATTTGTTCAAATAGTTTTGAAATAGAAACCAAATTCCTACGAAAGCCAAGAATAAAATAAACATTATTCAGTAACAAAATTCTATTCCTAAAATGAAGACAAACGATTCCCACTACTTTTGCGGAAACTTTGGCTTCATTGCTCACTCTCATCATGAATTCCTCGATGGCAAGCTTTCTTGAAGAACTAAGCATCTGTAAAGAAAAATAAACATGATTAGAAGCTAACCTAGAGGAACCCTTGCTCTTCCTCTTCTTATTTTTATTAGAGGTAGAGGCATTTTCTTCTGCAATATTTGCTTTGGCAACAATTGCTATAATATCAAGTCTATCCTATAATATGATTTTTATTTTTCATGTGTTTTAAATCTATGGTTATGATAAGTGAAACGGTTATGCATTAACAAAATTTTTGTGAATACGGTTGCGGTGGAATGCGCACATGAAAACCAAGTTGGACTACGTGCCTAATGAGAAATAAATTCTCATGCATTTTGCATTTATATGTGATTGTTATAATAATGTGATTAATTTGTATCGATTATTGAGTTAAGTGAATAATTCTAGTAATTACTATTGTTTAAATCTTAGCCTAGTTGTTTTTAGAGTCCAAATAATTTGATAACAAACTTATATATATATGCCTAAGTTTTAATAAAGCACATATCATCTATATGATTAAGTATGTCTATTGTTATTATTATTATTATAATGATAAAATAAGTGTGTCGTGCGTGACGTTTTGATTCCATAATTTTGTTTTTTTAGGTATGTATTAATATATAGATTTTATTTTATTATGTTACTTGTTTATAGATTTTGTTAGTATTTACTTATTATTACAAAATAAATAAATAAAATTCTAATTTAGTCAAAAAAGGAGAAAAGGGAAGTTTCCCATAACTTGATGAAACCTAGTAATAGGTTAATACGTTAGTTTTTTTTTTTAAAAAAAGAAGAAGGTGATATGATTAAAAAAAATGTTGATTGATTTATTAAAAAAAAATGTTGGTTGTTTTATTAAAAAAAAAAAAAGAAAAGAACCCTAAGCTGAAAACCTATATATATATATATATATATATATCTCTTTCTCATAAGAATAGAATTAACCCTCCTCCTAAATTTTTCTACCTATCTTTCTCTTATAGTTGCTAAGAGTATTTATGATTTTAAGAGTTTTTGCTTAGTTTTCTTCAATTTTCAAGAAGAAGGTAAATATTTAAAAACACTCTTTTCTTTGAGTTTATTATTTTTGCTACTGTTAGATTGAAATTTAACCTATGATATCTAGGGTTAGAATTTTTTTTATCACCTAAAATTTTAACAACTTGTTTATTTATATGTTACATTATATTTTGGAAATTTTTATGAATATAGGAGTTTATTTGTATTCGTTATTAAATTTTTTATTTATATTATCCTTAATATCAGTGAATCTGACAGACTTAATATTCCCAATTATAAATGTTAAAAACCCATGCTATTGATATCTTTTCGACTTGAAATTTTTACTGGAAATTTTTATGAATATAGGAGTTTATTTGTATTCGTTATTAAATTTTTTATTTATATTATTCTTAATATCAGTGAATCTGATAAACTTAATATTCCTAATTATAAATGTTAAAAACCCATCCTATTGATATTTTTTCGACTTGAAATTTTTATTGGACGTTTATCAATGTGTGATTAGATTCTCCAAATATTTTCACGATTTTTGGAAATTTTTACAATCCAATATGAGTTTTAAAATCTTAATTGTTTTGCCGATTTTGATGCTAATAAGAATTCTGATGTAGAATTTCATGAATTGAAAGTGCTATCTAATGGTCTATTTGGAGTCTTTAATTTTTATATATCTTTTATATTTTGTTAAAAATACTTCCATAAAGTTTCAAATTATTTTGATTTAAGAAAATATCTATAAAATTCTATCATTGTACACTCGTTTTCAGTTTAACAGTTTTACTGGGTTACAATATTTGGATTCAAAATTATGAAATATATAATAAATCTTGTTTTTATAAATTTTGATAATTTTTCTGGATCTTTATTTATATGTCTTAATTAGTTATGCAAATTTGTAGGATAAACCGAATTAAATTGTTGAATCTAAAATTATTTAAATATGCCAAGATTGCTGAATGTTTACAGATTTGGTTTTGTTATGAAAATTATTATGTTATTTTATGTTATGGATATTTTTTAAATATATAAAATATGTTTCTTAAGAGCTATGATAGCATGTGTTAATAGTTTTTTTATAATGAATGTTTTTTTTCTTTTTGGCATAAATAATAAAAAATAAAGGATAAAGAAGCGGCACGTGGTTTCAACAAGGTTTGTTGTGTGGTATTTCACTACAAAGTTTTTCTAAGGACTTGAAGTAAGTAAATCTTATCCTATGTGTTTATATATAAATTTTTATGCTATTATGTGATGATATTATGATCATTATGATATGTTGTTATATGCTTTGCTATATTAGTTTGCATATTAATTATAACATGAGTATGCACAAATATTGCATAAATTGCACAAGAGATTATGATTTTCAAAGAATGGTTTTTCTAAAGCACTATGCAACCAGATTTTGTTCAAAGAAGAATGTTTTAATTTAAGTATGTGTTAAGTTCTTGAAAGGAGTATGTGCACCTGACTGAAAGACCTACAGTCACCATGTTAAGAACAAATATTTAAACTGCGATGCTAGCCATTGTAGTATGATAGTTATATGGAATCCGAATAGCTACAAAGTTATATGCTTGTCATGACACTATGTTTATGGCTCGTTACTTATGATACACTTAGCATTACACTATGTTAAGCTCAAATACGAAAGTTTTATGATAGTAACATTTATGATTAAGATGTTTTTCAAAGAATGGGTTTCATAGTTATGATTCTTAAAATGCATTATTCATAAAATACGACATTCATTGCATGTATGAGATTTACTTACTGGGTGCAAGCTCATCCCATTCTTTTAAAATTTTCAGATGAGCAATAGATCTTTAGAGGTTGGCTGGCGGCAGCGGAGGAATCCCTAAATGGCATTAGGACGTTTTTAATCGACTTTAAGTTTTATTTTCTTGTATTTGGCTTTTGGATTAAAAATTAAGTGTTTTTCTTTCATAGGTTATTTTGAGTATTAAGTTTTTATTTCCGATGTTTTTAATAAGAGGATTTTTTTATTTTAAATATTTCTTTTTATTTAAAAAAAATTATTACCAGATTTTTTTTCCATTTTATTTTAGAAGATGAATACAAAAATTAAACATTTTCTAGCTTAGGTGCATACCTAAATTAGGGGATGTGACAATTGCTGAACCATCTTTGTCTTTATTTTTCGATATCAATTCAAAGGTTTGTAGTTCGTTGAGCAGATGAGTCATATTCATCTTGTTCATAATATAGTTGCTCTTAAAATAAAGAAAATGAAGTGAGAGTGATTTCAGAATCATACTCACTTGGGTGCAGTCATCGATCGTAGTCCAATGAACTTCAGCCTCTCCAAAGTAATTGATTATATTCAAAACATGTTCTCTCACTGGAGTTCCTCTCTTCATCTTCACATTCATAGCCTTTTTGATGGTGTCATGGTGAAATTGATCAGATTGTTACCCGAACATGGCCTACAATGACTCCATTATCTCATAAGCAGTCTCGATCTTTTTGTGCTTAGTTCTAAACACGTCGGTCATACCTACTAACATGTAGCAGCGAGCTTTATTATGGGCATGCGTTCATTTTTTATAGCTTTCCCATCTAACATGAGTAGAATTAGCAGTAGGTTGTGGAGGATATTTTTCCATAAGTACAAACTTATAGTCTTCACTAACAAGCAAGATATTTGTATTACTTTTCCACTAGATAAAATTATCTCTTATTAATTTTTTATTTATGAGTGGAGCGATAATGGGATTTGAGACTGTCATATTTGCTTAAATTAAATAAGTAAAATAACATTCAACATATTTGAAAATAAATATCACAAAGAATTCAGAATAGTAAATGTGATACATGATACAAGTAAGTAAACACATAGACTTAATTACTAATTTTACGGTAATTCAATTTTTTCTAGTTGTGTACCGTAGTAGGATAAGTCCCATAATTATTACTTGAACTATGACTCTCAATTAATAAATAAAACATCAAAATATCTTATATTTTCTTTTATTTATTAACCATAGTTTTATGGTCAAGATACTAATAACAGTTTAATTATATCCTCATGAGTGTGACTTATTATTTTAGAGTCTAGTAACTTAATTCTAAATTGCTATTGTAAGATAGGTTAATTTTGAAATATATTCTAAAATCCTATCTCTTAGAAATTAAGTCTTGCTATTAATTTAAATGGACACTCTCGTAGAGAGGATGAAATCTAAGAATCTCTAGGCCCCAATTAAATCTTATGGTACCTAATTAATAATGAAGACCGTGAGATATATTGTCATATACCCCTCTCCCACTCATTATTTGAAAATCTTATGTGCTTTTACTAATAAACATCTAATGTTTTATTTAACCTAATTTATATATCTAATATAATTTTTTAGGATAAACTATTAGTCTAATCTTATTGGCCCCAAATAAATTACTAGATTTTTTAAAAATCTAAATTTATTATTGTAGGAATAACTTGGCTAATCTAATTAATCTTATTAATAAGAATAGCCTAAATTAAATAAGTGTGGTATTATAAAAATTTAATTATTAAATTTAAATTACATTATTCAATTTTTTATTCCTATGTAATTATTTAATCTAATTAAATTAGTCATATTCTACCTAAATAATTTAGCACGAATATGATACGTATGCATGACATTCATAAATGACTATAAGTGGGTATAATGAATGATATGTTATAATGCATAGCTATATTATATATATCACATATAATATAATAATAAAAAAATAATAATAATTATATTTGACTGGGTCTCTTAGAAAATTACAATCTAATTAAATAAAAAAATTACAAAGAGTCAAAAGTACACATGTCTGAAAACTATCTATTGGTCTTCTTGGACCTCATTTCTTTTTTTGGTATTTTTATAAGTCAGATTTGTAAAAAATAGTATTTATGTAAATGTTTTACAAAAGTAGTACCTAGGCCCATATGTCTATATTAAATAAGCATCACCTGCCAGGCCCATGGACCTGGCAGGTTGGGCTTTGGCTCATGCGTCTGGCCACGAAGCCAGGCGCTAGTTTGACGATTATAGCATCTAGCTGTGATGCCAGATGCATGTATTATATATATATATATATTATTATATATTGTATATATAATATAATACATATATTATAATCAAACTTTTTTTTCTTTTTGTTGAGTCCTTTTGCATGAGTTCTTCAGTACCACTACTAAAAAAGAAACCAACGACGTCACTTGAATCACATCATTTTCCAAAGAAAGTGACGTAGTTGAACTCTCATGTCATATTATTTAAAACCAACTCATGTCACTTACATAACTACTGACGTGGTTGGGCCATGTTTCATGTCGCTTCTACGAAAAGTGACATGGTATATTATCTTATTTAATCACGTTGCTTTCCAAAAAAATAACGTGGTAACGGGCACATACCACATCGCTTATGTAACAAGCAACATAGTTGAGCCACGCACGATGTCGCTCATATAAAAAGTGACATGATATATTATTTAATTTAATACCAGGTCGATTTCTACAAAAGCGACATGGTAGTGAGGCAAGGGAGGAGCGAAGGGATACTCTAAGGGTTTAGACAATGGATTGTGAAGTCGGTGATTTAGTGTTTGGCTCATAGAAGTGGTGCAAAGCACACATATTATTAGTCTGATCTATGAAGAGACCCGTGGGGTAGTTAAGATTTTTTAGGACTCTCTAACCTATACTGGCTGGGCACGTGGCCGAGCACGTAGGGGGAGGAAGACGACACATACTACGTCTTCGTGGAGGAGGTTCTAAGTCCAAACTAATGGAGTTATCTAGTACTATTTCGCCTTAAGTTTTTCTATGCTCTTGTTTTTTTTAAGATGTTTCAACTATTTTCTTTGTTGTTTTGATGTTTTGCTTATTTGTGTATATAGGAGAATAAAACAACAGTGTTTGATATAAATTAAGGTGATTTTGTGCCTCTCAAATTGGTTTTTCAAAATTAAGATCGAAGTTGAACCAATATAGTCGTAACGCAACAAAAATTAGGCCAATCAGTGTTAAAACAAAAAAATGGCGCACCTGGGAAGTCGCGGCACCAAACTAGTAGAAAAGTAGCATTGCAGTGCCAAAAGTGGTGCCCCAGCTCTCAGTAGTTTCGGCACTGCAGTGCCTCCTCCTACATCTTAGGTCAAAATTGATGGCCGAGATCAACTTTTTGACGACCCAAAGGTCTAGATTCAGCCTGCCTTCGGTTTGTACAAGCCACCTCTTTAAAATCATATCTTTGGGATTGAATGTGGCATGTTGGGATAAATAGAGAGAGAGAGAAAGAGGTAGCCATAGAAGGAGAAGAAGTTGAAGATATACTCTAATCTACTCAATTTCTTGATTTCCTCGTCAACATTAACATCATAGTTTGTTCTTAGTTTTTTCTCTTCATTTTTTTGTGAGTTTTTCATTATATTTTTCATATTTAGAGAGTGATATTATTGAGAGCAAATCTTTGAGAGAGGATTCAAGAGAGTAAGAACCAAGTTTGGAGGAGAAGATTGACAAACTCTATGAATACTTTCAAGCCTTTCAAAGAGGGAGAATTCTAAAACTCTTTTCTCTTTGATATTTTGTATTTCTTGGATTCATTGTATTGAAATTTTATTATTCTCAATTTACACTATGAACTAAATTTCTTTTTGTCTAGTTTTACTATGTGAACCAACCTAGTATCTTGTATTTGTTTATTTCTCTTCTTTTTTATTAATCAAATTCATTGTTGAGTTATTTATTTTACCTTATACTTATTGCTTCTATTTAATTGATCACTAAATAGATTGTTGAGTGAAATTTCTATAAGCTTAGAAAAGGGATTAGAAATTTGGACTTAGGTAAAATAACATAAGATTACCTAGTTTGGGATAAGTTTGCATAGGATAGGAATATACCAATGTGACTTTTACAACCTCTTTGAGAATTACTAAACTTAATGAATCTAGTCAATTTATGTTAGGAGTAATATATTAGCTTGTCTAGATATTTCGCTTATGTCTTGGAAAGGATTTTGTAAATATATTTGAATTCTCGGTTGACAACTCTAGTGGATTAATTAATTTAAGAGAGAAATTATGAAATAGCATAATAAGTAAATGGTTACGGAACTAGTAAACCTAGACATTTTTCTATTTGATTTATCTTTTATTCATTTTGCATGTTTAGTTGCTTTATTTTATTTCATCAAAATCTATATTTCGGTTGTTTAAATAAAGTTAGAATTGAGATAATTTTAATACTTGGAGTTGAATTAGAAATTATTCCCTGTGGGCTCGACATTCGTAACTCCTAAATCTATATTACTTGTGACCATGTATACTTGCATGGGAGTGTGTGAGTAAAATTTATAGTTGCACATTCTAACCAACAAGAGTGACGTGATATCCCACCAAAAGCAATGTAGTAGGATCCTAATAATTGATAATTTGTGGCCTATCATGTCACTTTCTATATATCTAACGTGATAAGCAAGTATACTACATCATTTTTTATACAAGCGATGTGGTAAGGCAATGTGGCATACTATGTCAATTTTAAAGTGATGTGGTATGATATGGGCTATCACATTACCCATTTCCACATCGCTAATAGAGCGATATGGTTCTCTACCACGTTGCCCTATAAGTGACGTGGAAAATGTTTCATATAGTAGTGCACGGGGTCGACTTCAAAAAGAAAAATATTCATCACATTTTTTTGTACATTACAAGGAAAAAGCAAGAAAAATACAACTAAGCCTATACCGCAAATAATTGAATACCTACTCATGCATATAAATAATTAATATTATATACTTATATAACCTAGCTCTGGTACCTTCAAAAATTTTCTCAAAATAATTGACTATTTGAGTGCATAGTATTAATTAATAGTAAATAGAAAACATACAAAGAGAATAGATCTAATACTTCTTGTAACCTATCAGCAGATTCTAGCTTTTTTGTCTTTAAAACTACGATATTAAAATTAAAGCCTCTAGCAGAACTAGGTAAACGTGCAGGCATTATATACAGTTTCTCAAATTCACACTTTAAGCACTTGTAGTATTCTGAATGCATGAGATTACAAGAGTTTGTTCTATGAAGAATGGAAGACTTTCTTCTTTTTCTCTCTAATTTATGGACGGTTTATAGAAAAATACGTAGTGCATTTATTTTTCGCTAAGGTTTCCTTTACATATAGAGATATCTATTTATTAAATTTAATAAATAAATAAATTAATTAATATATATAATTTTGTTTGTAAACGTTTTTTTTAAATATAAGAAAGGTAATGTTATATATATATATATATCTATAACTAATTAATCTAATTAATATATATATATATTCATACTCATTGATAACTCATTCCTTTAAGTAAGAGTTTCACTTTCAGTCTGTTTCTCAGTTTCTGTTAATCTTGTAAAAACCCGAATTTTAGGAGGGTAATTTGGACAATTTACCAATTTTCTGGATATAATATGGTGGGGATTAATTTGCAAAAGTTTTTTGCAGAGGGACTAAATTGCAAATTTTGGGGAACTAGATTGATAGAGATTTGAAATTTTGGGACTTATGTGCAATTTTTGAAATATTGCACAGTCCATTCAAAACAGGCCATGTGGCCTGTTCACTCATTTCTCTTCTCTCTCCTCTCTCTCTTCTTCCCCGATTTCTCTCTTCTCTCTCAGCTCTCTCGGTCGCACCACCGCAGGATGTCGCCGAGCCACCGCCAGCCACCATCCGCCCGCGCCACTGACCGGCGAAGGATCGCCGTGCCGCGCCGAAGCTCCGTCCCCGCTTGCCAGCTGCTGCCGACGTCTGCATCACCAGAAATCTCCAAAGGGGCCGAATCGGTTTTTTCGTCACCGGCGACGATTCCGGCCACCATTCGACCTCCAACGGGTCCCGTTGGATTCTTCTCATCTCAAGGTTCATCAAGTTATATATATCTCAATCCCATTTTGTCCGGATTGAAAGTTGCCATTTTTGGGCATTTCGAGTTTATGGTTGTTGTTTTTGATCCGGCCGTTGGATTGTGTTTTTGAGTTCATTTTTGAAGTGTACTCGGAAAATAGAGAAGTTTGATATATATATTGTGTTATTTGGTGATCGACACAAAAATCGAGATCGGACGGTCGAGATTTACCTCATTTTGCGTGTCACTAGTCCGGAGTGGGCACGGACCCGAATTTGATAAGTTATATGTCTAACCTAGCTATTTTGTGTGCTAGGAATTCAACGAAGAGGTCCGTTTGTTGAATTGAAGCTCCGGTGAGAAGTTGGTCTTTCGCAAGAGGACGATCGAGGGCTTGGAATTGGTCCCCGACCCACCAGGCGATCATCAACGACACCTTGATGATTCGATAGCTTGGTATTGCTATTCGAGCGAGGTAGGGACTCAATTACCTCTGTTTTATATCGTTTTTGAATAAAACTTATTTTCTACAACATATGAGAACAAATGTGATTATTGGTTTCTCGAATATTTGTGATGGGAATTGGTTGTATGAGATATATACTATATTGCTCTGGGAATTTTCTGAGTACAAGTTATTTTGGGCATATTAAAAATAGGGCCATTATGCTGCCCGTTTTTCTATAAAAACCTAGTATGCCGATTTTACTGAAAAACCAGAGCACGATTATTTTCACACTTCAGTTCTATATTGCACGTATCATAGGATCATACATGAGCACCGTGTTAGCATCGTGGGTTTTATAGTGTGGCGCTGCGTGCTCCACTGTCAGTGAAAATCAGTAAACTCGCGCGGGATTTTGTAACTTCTGATTACCTCCCCATTTGGCAAGCATAGGCAATTTGGTTGCCCCTCTAGGTTTGGTAGGCGACACACGGGTGTCCCCTCCGGGTATGGGCTTAGGTATCAGGGAGGCTGTTAGGCATACTTAGTGCCATCATCCTGGGTTTCCACAGATGAGAGATCATGGGTATGGATTGATTTGTGTCTTGTGCATATGGATTGAATGATTTTGATTACACTACTTTTATATATATATATGGATTTCCGGTTTGGATTATATATATATATATATGTTTTGGACTAAACTAACCATGCAGGAATTCCCCATCACTAAAATGTTTTCGATCGAGGTAATTGTTTTTCCTATTGGACATTTTATGCTCACCCCCCTCCTTCTTCCTCAGGTGGTGTCCAGTGTGATCTCGGTGATCAAGAGGAGTAAGAGGTCATTTTGATTACAGTTCATCTCTTAGTAGTACTAGAAGTTTGTCATCTTGGTGTTTAGATTATTTGGGTCTTGTATTAACATTGAATCAAAATTACTACTTTCTATTTTGTCTGCAAACTTATGTATGCTATTCTGGTATTTGACTTTTGTTGTGGATGATGGTGATGCTTGGGCTTTTATGTAACTTCGTGATTTTTAATTTTTATTCAGTCTATGTTTAATGGTGTATAAGAACTGTGGGAGTGGTTTACGGGATGAAATTTTGATTATTTTATTTAAATGGACCGTTTTTCAAAAAAATAGAGCTTTTGACACCTTTTAAATAAATCAAGGAATTTCCCACCTTTGTGAAATTCCCCTTCTGGCACTAACCCGGGTTTTGGGTCGTGACAGAAATTGTGGTATCAGAGCTTTTAGTTTAATAGCTCAGATGTATCGCCATTACACTACACTGAAGTTATTTTATGACAAGCATGCATCATTATCGCACTAACAGCTTGGCATATTGTTTCAGACTTGTAAGGATGCCTCCTAGAAGAGTTCCAAGACACCAGCCAGGTGCCGAATCTCCTCAACATCCAGATTTCTCTCATCTAATCGAGGCAATGCAGCTGACATTTGCCCAGATGAGCAACCCAGACTATCAGACTCTAGCTCTGAGGGCACGTCAGCTTGATCAGTCAGATTACTTCCAGCGATTCATACGCCTCCAGCCAGGGCAGTTTGACGAAAGACCAGATCCTCTCACAGCAATTGCGTGAGATGGAGAGGAATTTTCAGTCCCTTGGTGCTCCAGTAGAGTTTCGGGCAATCTTTTCCGTTACTCGTCTATCCAGGAGTGCCATTCATTGGTAAGAGACTGTGGAGCGGATGCAAGATGTTGTGGGTCTTACTTGGGAAGGCTTTGAGTGGATTTTCAGGGCTCAGTATGCCAATGAGGATCAACAAGATCAGATTTTGAATCAGTTTGAGACTTTAGTCCAAGGTAACAGAATGGTGAATGAGTACCTGATTGAGTTCACTGAGTTGGCAAGTGTTGCCCTTGACCCAGGTATGAGTAAGAAGTCCCGAGTTGCAAAGTTCAGGAGTCGTCTAAACTGGAACATTGTCAATAGGATTGGCACTCAGACTTTCTATACTCTTCCTAAGATTGCAGTAGCTACCTAGTGGGCAGAGGCCATCGAAGAAAATTTGGATTCCAGGAGGAATCAATGGAAAGGTAATGACAGGAAAGCCACCAGAAAGAACCAGGGACAGTGGTCAGCCCAGGGTACTCCGAATAGTGGGAGCTTGAACAGTAGTGGCTCTTCAGGGGGTGCAGAGGTAGTCCTTATGGAGGATGTTTCGTTTGTGGCTAGCCGGGTCACCGGAAGAAAGAGTGTCCTACTCGCCTGCAGAAATCTCCTCTTCCTCGACCGTAAGGGAGCAGTCAGGTTTTGTTCCTTATCAGAACACTCAGGCAAGTCCACAACAGTTACAAGGTGCTTCTTAGACTTTTAATTCCCCTCAGCCTTATCAACATCAGTACCGCCCTCAGGGTTACACTAAGAACTTTCAGGCTCCTCAGGCCTCAGGGAGTCAGAGTGGGCACGGTTATGGTAGCAGTGGTCCAGGATCTAGCAGTAGCCGACCTGATCAGGGGAGAGGTAACAAAGGGAAAGGAAAGGTGACTGGCCAAGCCTATGCTTTTACTGGAGCCGACGACATTCAGGATCACACCAGTCGAAGTGTTGTTGATGGTATGATCCTTATTTCACACTCTTGGGGACATTTTTTGTTTGATACTGGTTCATCCCATTCATTCATATCCTTGTTGTTTGCTCCACTGTTAGGGTTGGAATTTTTTGATTTGGATTATGTATTGACGTTGGGTACAACTTTGGGAGGAGTAGCCGATGTGTCTAGTATGTGTACGTCTTGTCGGGTTGTGGTTGGAGATAGGAAGCTTCTTGCTGATTTGATTGTGTTGCCGATGGGACAGTACGACGTAATACTCGATATGGATTGGTTGTCGAAGTATCGAGCCATTGTAGACTGTCATAAGAAGCAGGTGAGACTTTTTCCTAGTGATGGACATCCTATTGTCTATCAGGCTGGGATGAGTCCGTTGAAGCCTAGACCTATTCTGAAAGCGTGCTTGGGTGGAAGAAAGAAACTCAAGTGTTATGGGAACTTGTTTGCCATAGATGGCGAGGTGAGGACAGACGATCAAGACCTATGGATTCTGGTGGTGTGTGAGTATTCGGAGGTGTTTCTTGAAGACTAACTAGGGTTACCACTAGAGAGGGAGATCGAGTTCTGTATTGAACTAGTTCCAGGAGCTCAACCAGTTTCTATTCCAGCCTATCGCATGGCACCTGCTGAGATGGAAGAATTAAGAGAACAATTGGACGATTTACTTTCCAATGGCTTTATTCACAATAGCACTTCTCCTTGGGGTGCTCCTGTTTTGTTTGAGAAGAAAGCTGATGGTTCATTAAGACTTTATGTGGATTACCAGAAGTTGAATCAGTTGACAGTGAAGAACAAGTATCCTTTGCCAAGGATAGATGAGTTGTTTGATCAACTCGGTGGTTCAAGGTTCTTCTCTAAGATCGATTTGAGATCCAGTTATCATCAGTTGAAGATAAAAGAGGATGTTATACCTAAGACAACATTCAGAACTCGATATGGTCACTTTGTGTTTCTTATGGTGCCATTTGGTTTGACAAATGCTCTCGCAACATTTATGGATCCCATGAATCGAATTTTTAGGCCGTTTTTGGATCGTTTTGTGGTTGTGTTCATCGATGACATCCTGGTATATTCCAAGACTCGAGAAGAGTATGCTGATCATCTGGGGATAATTCTCAAGACCCTGAGAGATCAGCAGTTGTATGCCAAGAAATCGAAGTGTGACTTTTGGATGTCAGAAGTGAAGTTCTTAGGTTATGTGATTTCTCACGGAGGTATTTCAGTGGATCTTGCTAAGATCGAAGCTGTTCTGGAGTGGGAAAGACCGAGAAATATGACGGAGGTACGTAGTTTCCTTGGTTTGGCAGGCTATTACCATCGTTTTGTGCAAGATTTCTCGAGAATTGCTTTGCCTTTGACGAAGTTGACCAGGAAGGACGTCAAGTTTGTTTAGGATCACAAAAGTGAAGAAGTTTTTGTCAGGTTGAAGTAGAGTTTAACCACCGTACCTATTTTTACTGTTCCTGACAGTAACAAACCTTATGTGGTGTATACCGATGCTTCGAAGACGGGTTTGGGATGTGTCTTGATGCAAAATGGTCGAGTTGTGGCTTATGCTTCTCGTCAATTGAAGCCACATGAAAGTAACTATCCCACCTATGATCTGGAGCTTGCAGCAGTGATCTTTGCTTTGAAGATTTGGCGATGTTACTTGTATGGTGTGAAGTTCGACATATTCTCCGATCATAAGAGTTTGAAGTATGTCTTTACTCAGAAGGATCTGAACTTGAGACAGCGAAGATGGGTTGAGTATATGGAGGATTATGACTTTGACCTACAGTATCATCCTAGTAAAGCCAATGTTGTAGCTGATGCACTGAGTACGAAGCCTCATGGTGCACTAGATGCATTAGTGTTTGAAGATTGGAAGAACTCAGTTGCGATTAGTGATTACAACTTGCAATACTTTGAGAATGAAAGGGTTGCTTGCTTGAGCAACATTGTGATTTCACCATCTCTTCTCCAGACTGTCCAGTAGAGTCAGTGGCAACACAGAGAGTTGAGGACAATCTGGAACCGGCTTCAGAATGGTGAGCAGTTAGATGGTTGGAACACTAACAGAGAAGGGCTTTTGCTTTTCAGTGGAAAGTTGGCTATAGCTGATGACCCTAATCTTCGAGAAAACATTCTAACTGAGGCCCACAAATCAAGGTTCGCAGTACATCTAGGTAGTACCAATATGTACCGGGACTTGAAGCGGCAGTATTGGTGGAAAGGGATGAAGAAGGATGCAATTACTTTTGTGGCTAAGTGTTTGACTTGTCAGCGAGTCAAGGCTGAACACTAGAGGCCAGCTGGATTACTTCAGCCGTTGCCAATTCCAGAATGGAAGTGGGACAAGATCACGATAGACTTCGTGACCCGTTTGCCGAAGACCTTGAGGAAGAATGATGCAGTTTGGGTGGTAGTCAATCGGTTGACGAAGAGTGCTCACTTTATACCGATCCGGATGGACTACTCTCTTACTAAGCTCAGTAGAATGTATGTGGAGAATATCATACACTTGCATGGTGTGCCTTCAAGCATAGTATCTGACAGAGATCCAAGGTTCACTTCTAAGTTTTGGAGAGCCTTGTAGAAAGCATTGGGTACGTAGTTGGATATTAGTACGGCTCACCATCCTGAGTCAGATGGTCAGTCTGAAAGAACCATTCAGATTCTTGAGGATATGCTATATTGTTGCATACTAGATTTTGGTGGGAACTGGGATGATCATCTTTTTTTGGTGGAATTTGCTTATAATAACAGTTACCAGACTAGTGTGGGTGTGGCTCCATATGAAGTATTGTATGGAAGGCCATGTAGATCACCTTTGCATTGAGCAGAGCTCGAAGAGTGTGTTACTCTTGGACCTGAGTTGATTGAAGAGACTACTAAGAAGATCAAGGGTATCCAAGAGAGACTCTGAGAGATTCAGAGTCACCAAAAGAGTTATGCTGACCCAAAGAGGCATGAGGTAGAGTTCGATACTGGTGATTCCATATTCCTGAAAGTTACTCTAAGGCGAGATGTTACAAGATTTGGAGTTAAGGGTAAGCTTGCTCCAAGGTATATTGGTCCCTTTGAGATCACTGAGAGGATTAGGCTAGTGGCATATCGCTTGAATCTACCTGCACAGTTGGGCCACGTGCATAATGTGTTTCACGTGTCGATGTTGAAGAAGTATACGCCGTACCCATCTCATGTTGTTCAGTACATGCATGTACCAATCCAAGAAGATGTGTCCTATGAAGAGCAGCCTATTCGTTTGTTGGCTAGAGAGTTGAAGGTGCTTCGCAACAAAGAGATCCCACTTGTCAAGGTGCTTTAGGAACATCATAAGGAAGACGAGGCTACTTGGGAGCTCGAGACAGAGATGTACGAGAAGTACCCTCACTTGTTTGACTTTCAGTTAGAAGTTGTATTGTGATGTAAACCTTGACTTGTATTTTGAATTTTGGGAAGAAATTCTTTTATGGAGGGGAGAATGTAAAAACTAGGATTTTGGGATGATAATTTGGACAATTTACCAATTTTCTTGATATAATATGGTGGGGATTAATTTGCAAAACTTTTGTGCAGAGGGACTAAATTACAAATTTTGTGGGACTAGATTGATAGAGATTTGAAATTTTGGGACTTATGTGTAATTTTTCAAAAATTACACAGCCTATTCAAAACAGGCCACGTGGTCTGTTTACTCATTTTTCTTCTCTCTCTTCTTCCCCGATTTCTCTCTCTTCTCTCTCAGCTCTCTCAGTCGCACCACCGCAGGACGTCGCCGAGCAGCCGCCAGCGACCGTCCGCCCGCACCACCGACCTGCAAAGGATCGCCGTGCCGCGGCGAAGCTCCGCCGCTGCCAACACCTGCATCGCCGGAAATCTCCAAAGAGGCCAAATCGATTTTTTCGTCACCGGTGATGATTCTGGCTACCATTCGACCTCCAACCGGTCCCGTTTGATTCGTCTCGTCTCAAGGATCATCAAGGTATATATATCTCAACCCAATTTTGTCTAGATTGAAAGTTGCCATTTTTGGGCATTTTGAGTTTATGATTGTTTTTTTTTATCTGGCCGTTGGATTGTGTTTTTGAGTTCATTTTTGGGGTGTACTAGGAAAATGGAGAAGTTGGATATATATATATATATATATTGTGTTGTTTGGTGATCAGCTCAAAAATCGAGTTCAGACGGTCGAGATTTGCCTCGTTTTACGTGCCACCAGCCCAGTGTGGGCCCGGACCCAAATCGGACAAGTTATATGTCTAACCTAACTATTTTGGGTACTAGGAATTCAGCAAAGAGGTCTGTTTGTGGAATTGAAGCTCCGATGAGAAGTTGGTTTTTTGCTAGAGGACGATCGAGGGCTTGGAATTGGTTCCCCACCCTCCGAGTGATCGTCAATGATACCTTGAGAATTCAATAGCATGGTATTGCTATTTGAGCGAGGTAGGGACTCAATTACCTCTGTTTTCTATAGTTTTTGAATTAAACTTATTTTCTGCTACATATGAGAACAAATGTGATTTTTGGTTTCTCAAATATCTGTGATGGGAATTAGTTGTATGAGATATATACTGTATTGCTTTGGGAATATTCTAAGTGCAGGTTATTTTGAGTATATTAAAAATAGGGCCGTTATGCTGCCCGTTTTTCTATAAAAACCTAGTATGCCGATTTTACTGAAAAACCAGAGCACGATTATTTTCACACTTCAGTTCTGTATTGCACGTGTCATAGGA
The DNA here is from genome assembly GCA_002914805.1 of Parasponia andersonii. Lineage (NCBI taxonomy): Eukaryota > Viridiplantae > Streptophyta > Magnoliopsida > Rosales > Cannabaceae > Trema > Trema andersonii. The sequence continues at coordinate 145,286 of JXTB01000652.1, forward strand.
TCATACATGAGCACCATATTAGCATCGTGGGTTTTATAGTGTGGCGCTTCGTGCCCCACCGTCGGTAAAAGTCCGTAAACTCACGCGGAGTTTTGTTACTTCTGATTACATCTCCATTTGGCAGGCGTAGGCAATTTAGTTGCCCCTCCAGGTTTGGTAGGCAACACACGGGTGTCCCCTCCGGGTATGGGCTTAGGTATCAGGCAACCTATTAGGCATAGTTAGTGCCATCATCCTAGGTTTCCACAGATGAGAGGATGAGAGCTCATGGTTATGGGTTGATTTGTGTCATGTGCATATGTATTGAATTGTTTTCATTACACTGCTTTTGTATATATATGGATTTCCGGTTTGGATTATATATATATGTATGTTTTGGACTAAACTAACCATGCAAGAATTGCCCATCACTAAAATATTTTCGATCGAGGTAATTGTTTTTCCTACTGGGCATTTTTTGCTCACTCCTCTACCTTCTTTCTCAGGTAGTGTCCAGTGCGATCTCGGTGATCAAGAGGAGTAAGAGGTCGTCTTGATTGCAGTTCGTCTCTTGGTAATGCTAGAAGTTTGTCGTCTTGGTGTTTGGATTATTTGGGTCTTGTATTAGCATTGAACCAAGATTACTGCTTTCTAGTTTGTCTGCGAACTTATGTATGCCATTCTGGTATTTGACTTTTGTTGTGGATGATAATGATACTTGGGCTTTTATGTGACTTCGTGATTTTTAATTATTATTCAGTCTATGTTTAATGATGTATACGAACTGTGGGAGTAGTTCACGAGATGGAATTCCGATTATTTTATTTAAATGGACCATTTTTATGAAAAACTAGAACTTTTGACATCTTTCAAATAAATCAAAAAATTTTCCAACTTTGTGAAATTCCCATTCTGCCACTAGCCCGGGTTTTGGGTCGTGACAAATCTAATTATCTGATAATTTATTATTTTTAAAATTAAAATTTAAACAACTTAGGAAACTTATCTCTTCATAAATTTCAATTAATTAATTCAAAATTAATGAATAACAATTACTAATTATATTTAGATAAACTATTTATCTAGATAAAGTGTACAATAACAGAAATAATGTAATATTAGTACAATATTTATAAGAGATGGAATTAGGGACCCATGGACCTACAATTTAAGCTCTAATAAATTATGACAATTAATTAAATTTTTTAATTAACTTGTCCAATTTATTAATTCTACTATTACTCCACTAAAAATTTGGAATTCCATTCTTGAAGTTATAGAATTAATTTACTCAAAAAACAGCAAGCAATCTATCGATTTAATCATTACATATAGTTCGATACTCTATAGACAATTTATAGTTGGGGCTAGGTCGTATTTTATTTATCTCTCTAATTACATCTTTATCATTGTATATTATTGTTTCTCCAACGAATAATTAACTTATAAATTTATTATAAATTGAGTACTCAAACTATTCATGTCCTGAATTAATAGATAATGAAATCATTTTTCTAGCTTTGTAATGGAAGGAATGGACTCCATATCTGTAAATTACATTTCTAGCAATCATCATACTCTCAAAATACAAGTATTTTGGTCTGTTTAGAAAATAAACATTTAACAAATATGTTAAATAATATAATATTATAAATAGGAGTCTAAAACTACTCAAAATGAATATTGATTTACATACAATCATCTAGCGATATTATTTGAACTCTTAATAGTTAACGTAATTTATGTGAGATTCAAACCATATTTGGTTCAGTTTTGTATAATCAAATTATATATATTACCTCCATTGTAATATCAATATATCAATAGTCCTGATAAGACTATTATATTCTCAATATTAATGGACTGTACTAATAATATTTAATTAAACATCATAAATTTTAATTAATTATTACAGACTATATTTAATTTATTATCTATAAATTTAATCCTCATGCATATAACACTTATATACTAAATTCATAGTTACATAAATGAATTAAGATTTTCTGATATCTCAAATACATACAAATTATACACAAATTGAAATAGAAAATAATTATTTAACTAATACAGTGAATATCTAAAATTACATATTTTAAGGCATAAACCTTACCAATCTCTTTCTACAGATGCCATCAAAACTTGTATCTATTTTCAATTTCTATAAAAAATTACAATCTCTCCAACAAATTCTCATATACTCTTGCTATATATATATATATATATAAACTCGTGTCGTTGTTATTTGTCAACGTCGCATAAGACAAATTCCCTCCAATAATAGAAAGGACAACAAGCCGATTTAACCCCAAAAACGCAATTAAAGGAAGAAAGAATTAAAAACCTCTGCGTCTCCCCAATGAACACACTTAATCATTCCCAATCCTGAAAGCCAACATGCACCTTCCGAATACAACCACTCCACCACTACTCATTTACTCATATCATGAACATCCATATAATTTTCTTAAATCTGATGATCAACCACGGTTATAATAATCCATGTCCGTACGTGAACAATATGAACGCTAAGCGCAGGCTTTGGCTCCTTCAGCAGGCAGTTACGGCGGCCATTTTTACTCTCCTTTCCCTCTGCATCATCCTCGCTTTTCTCCGAGAAAATCCCATCGCGATTCTTGCTCACTTTCTCGGAATCTCCGAATTTCACGTCAAAGTTTACGTCGATGACCTCCCTACGATGTTCTCCGACGGGGACGGGGTCGTCGACCACCACTGGAAGTCACCTGGTTGCCACGTCGGGTCCCTTGCTGACGTGTCAACGGGGAAGTACCCCAGGCTCCGGCACTCGTCTGCAGGGTGGCACCTCTATTCCGGCATTACCCGACCCGATAATGAACGAACAGTGTCATCCGTGGTTCGGGTTTCGGATCCTGGTGAGGCGGACTATTTATTTGTGGTGGTAAGAGAGTTAACTCAGTCCGGGTCCAGTCGGAGGCCCGAGTTCAGTGAGCACGGGGCACAGGAGGATCTGATAAAGCGGTTGGAGGAGAAGGATTACAAAGGGAGGGACCACGTGTTCGTGTGCAAGAACCCGAATGCGATGGGTCGGATTGGTGGTAAGGTGGGTTTTTGTTGTTATGGGTTTTGGAGCAGTTGGATAGGAACCACGCGGCGTTGACGAAGAAGACTTGCTTTTTGTGGCCTATCAATACGGCAAATATGTAATTAATAATTTATAAATTAGTTCTCAATTACCGATTGCCTTTTTGTCTTTTGTTTTGTAACTTCTGCCCTCTTTTGAAATTTTAAAATCTCGCCATTTTGGATTATCTAATGTTTATAACAATAACTCTGCGCATCCAACAAGAAAGAAATAGTAATAATATTTTTCCAAACGTATCGGTGCTGGTTGATTTATAATCAGTTTTGATCTACTATGACAAAGAGAGACTAGACTCCAGACATTTACGTCCCAAGGCAGTGCTTGAAATGGCAAATGAGGAATAATCCTCTTTAAAAGAATTTTGAATATAAAATGAATTCTTGTATAGGTGATCATATGCTTATTATTATTACTATTTTTGAATAATAAGTGAAAATGTCGTATTTTTTTAAGAAATCAAGATATGCTAATTGGGTATGCCGTGTCAGCCTAAGTATATTTAGTTGCGGCACATTCGTATATAGTGATGTGCTAACCGGAGTACATATCATTGCTAATTATGTCGAACCATGTCAGACCCATTGCATGCCTGTGCCCATGTCGTGCTTGTGCTCGTTCCTGATTGTTTTTGTGCCATAGTCATACCGTTAACATACCATTATCACGTTTGTCTATTTTTGTATTTAGTTATTCACGTTTTTGATTTTTCACTATTATCATGCTTAATCGTGTCTGTTTTCAATATTATACTATATATTTCTGTGTCTAATTGTATTTGTTTTTTATATTGTACTATTTCCATGCATAATTGTACTCATTTTTGACGCTATGCTATTTTTGTACTAATTGCACTTGTTTTAGATATTATGTTATTATTTCCATGCTTAATTGTGCTTGTTTTTTATCATACTATTCTTGTATCTAACTATACCTATTTTTTATATTATATATGATTTCAAATCTAATTATTTCTATTTTCAAATTCTTATTGCATATTTTTTTTTCCAAATATAGATGTTTTAATACTATTAGACATATTTCTTTAAGTAATTATGAATTATAAATTATTAATTATTTTCTAATAAAAAGAAATTATAAAATTGAGATATCTATTAGATAAAAACAAATCTAAATTGAAATATTAGTGTATCTAACAAATGATAATTAATTCAAATTTCAATAGTTAAAATATAACCCAACTAAATCAGTGCTTACTAAAATATATTAAAGTGTGTAACTTAAAAATTATGGTTGGCACTTACCTAAAATGTGTTTTTCTTTTCCAACCTTTTAAAGGTTTTCTATTAGAGGTGAGTTTTGTCTTAGATTCTTAATATTTTTAAACTCTTTAGCTCACACTTATTAAATTTTAGAATTTTTTTGCAGAATAACAAATTAGAAATTGACGTTATATTTATGATGTATATTATTCTTATATAGAGAATATTTTAATACTTTATTTTTCTAGTTTTTTTTTTATATTTATTGTATTAAAATTATGCCCATAAAAATTAAAATAAATTTAATTTAAGAATTTTTTTTCTAAACTACTTATTTTTCTTAATCGTATATACCGTATCTATTATTTGTGCTTATTATGCCACATGTCGTGTTTGTACTGTGCTAGTCCAGGCATATTTACTTATCATGTCGTGCTGGTTTGGACATGATAATTAATCGTGTTGTGTTGTAATCATGTCAGATCTGTACCGGCCTGTTTTGACACTATTAATGAAATCAATGTATTTTTTAAAAATAGGGAAAAACCCATTGAATTCAATTTCTTTTCTAAATCATAAATGGCTTGTAATTTGACAACTTCAAAAATGTCATCCTCTAACGTCAGTTAAATTGAAGGAATTGATGGGTAATGACACAATTACAATTAAGACCTGGAATAAATTTAAAAAATGTCTATACTAATCTAGATCAGGTTCTTGAGTTTATAGTATGGTAATTCTTGAAATAGAAAAAATTTAAAAGCTGTGGGAAAAGAAAATTACAGCGTTTTAAATTTTATAACGTGTCTATTTAGAAAAAGATACAGAGCGAAAAAGGTTTTTTGAAATCATTAATCCCTAACTTTGCACTTATTTGGCATATTAGTCCCGTCCGTTTTTTTGGCATTTACATCTTACGTTACTGATATTTGGCATATTGGTCCTTGTGATCTAATTTTTCTTTTTGTTAGTAAGTTATTATGAGGGGCACTGAGTGGAAATTAAAAAAGTAATAATAAGACTCAGTTTCTCCCTTTATCATCACTTGGCTAGCGCCTATAAAATCATCTGATTTTGTAGGTACAAAGAGGATGAAGGTGGTCCGGGTCATTCATCCTCGTTCATGGCCTTCGTATCTTTTGGGATTGGTCGGAAACCCATCACTCACGAAGCTTGTCGTCTCTATAAAGGTGATTAGACAAAAAATCAGAGATAATCTCCTTTGATCTGGTTGCTGCGAATTGGACTTATCAATTCAAGGCGTGCCTAACGGGCCAGTCTGCAACCCAGTACAGTGGCTTACGAGCCAGTTCGGTCCGACTCATTCATTTGGGGGTTTGGACTGGGTCTAAGAATCTCGGCCTGGCTTGCCTCTTTTTTATGTGGGCCCAGAATCGCCTAAGCTCTTATTATGTTTTTTTTTTCTTTTTTCTAGAGCCCAAACGAGTTTGGGCCATTTTTTCACAAAATTCCAAAGATAATGTTTATTGCCATTGGGTCCAACAGTAATATTATCGTTGGGTCTTTTATTTTTTTGTTTTATTTTTTGGTTTAAACTATTTTGTACAAAAAATATATTTTCTTATACTATAAATACTCTGTCCTCCCACTCTTTTTTCACACTTATAACTTTCGAATACTCTTTTATTTTCTTATTTTTGTCTCTAATTATATTCTCAATTTCATCTTTTTCTCTTTTATCTAATTACTATTTACTAATTATAAGAATTAGTAATTATATTTTTTTCATAACTCAAAAAGCTCAATTCAAGGTAAAGTTCAATTTATCATGCTTATTTTTTTAATTTCATTCATTTGTAGTATATTTAGTTATTTACTAGTATAATAGTTAGTAGTTTGTAGAAATTTTTCTGCAATACTATGTTTTTAATTTCAGTTAATTTGTAATTTAAATTTATAATTATTTACAATTAAGATAGTAGTTCATTAGTTTGTAGTTTGTAGAAAGTTTATTATAATATTATATTTTTAATTTTAATTAATTTGAAATTTATAGCTGTTTATAATTAAGTTAGTAGAAAGTTTATTATAATATTATATTTCAAATTTCAATTAATTTGTAATTTATAGCTATTGAAAATTAAGATAGTAGAAAGTTTATTACAATATTATATTTTTAATTTCAATTAATTTGTAATTTGTAGTTGTTTACAATTAAGTTAGTAAGAAGTTTATTATAATATCATTTTTTTAATTTCAATTAATTTGTAATATGTAGTTGGTTGTAATTAAGTTAGTATACATATATTATTATATTATTTTTTAATTTCAATTAATTTGTAATTTGTAGTTAGTAGTTTACAATTAAGTTATTATAAAGCTTAGTATTATATGTTCAAATTAATTAATTTAGTAATATGTATATTATAATTCTAAATTATGAATTCAAAATAATTAAGTAACATATTAATAATATGTTTAAATATAGAATATGGATATGTCAAAAAATATCTATATGGATTTGGAAATGGATGACGACCGAATTTGCATAGCTGAAAAGGGTGACTAAGTCCCCGAAATACAAACTAATCTAAATGCGAGTGGAAGTTGTTCCCCATTTCAATATAATTATTCACCGAGCGCAAGCATAACATTCAAACGTGTAAGGACAATTTCCAATGTCTGAGATCATTTCGATATGGAATTCAAAGATGAGGCCAATGGTAAGAAGACAAAAATGGCGAGATATAAATATTACAAAAAATTATTAACTACTAAATCATTTAGCGGGACCACTCATCTGAATACACATCGTGATGCATGTATCAAAAAACATAAAGGAGACAAGAAGCCCACTCAAGCAATACTTTAATTCAACAAGGATAGTTCGATAAGTTCTTGAAACTATGATCCTTTAGTGGCTAGGGAGTTTCTACCATGTTTAATTGCTATGAAGGATTTACCATTAGGATTTGGTGATTGTAATAGTTATGAAGATCATATTAACAGATCTTACTATCCAAACTTTAAAAGAGTTTCTAGAAATACCACTAGGAGTGATTTGATTAAAGTTTATGAAAATATGAGTAAAGAATTAATATCAAAATTAACTTTATTAAATTTTTGTATTATGTTGACATCTGATATTTGGGGTATTGATTCTAAACAAGAATATTTAAGAATAGTTGCACATTATTTAGATTCAAGATAGATAATACAAAAAATAATAATTAGTTTTAGAGTCGTTGATAATAAACATACTGCCGAAATTATTAGAGATAGAATTATAAATATTATTGAAGAATATAGCATAGCAAACCACATTATCTCTATCACTTTATAAGTCTTTACTTATCTCGTGTCTTGAATAGAAACTAATAGTAGAAAGGGTCAATATCCTCTAGAGATTGGTGTGCTAATTACCTGTCATAAATTGCTATTATTCAAGGTGCACATTTTACAAAAGAATGCATCAAGATAATTGAACAATACCGAAATCAAAACTTTCACCAATTTAGAAAACTTAATCTTAAAATGACTCAGGAGTGTATAAATCACTTAAGCTACTTGGTAGTCAATGACTAGCATTGAAAAACTGTTGAAAAGTATTTAAAATATGAATGCTAGTTCATTAGCACAAAATGATCCAAAATGGCACATAATTTTGTAAAAACAATTCCATTTGCTCCTAAATGGTGCCATTTCATTTTAAAAACATTTGGACAGCACCTCTCCTATTTTAGGGACATTCCCACCTGATTAAAATCATGGTTTTAAACCTGCCATAACAATTAACAATCCAATTCCCACATATACACATCAAAGAGGATCATTTGGAACAACCTAAGTGCATTTGAATTCCTTTCAATCTTTTACAAAGTTTAAACGACTTTTACACTTGTGTGTCATCATAATCAGCCATAAAATAAGTGTAATAACTAATAGAATCAATAAAATATATACTATAAGTTTAAGAAATCAGATTAAAAATATGGAAAACTTAATCTACCACACATGAAAACACTTAATTCCATAAATAGCAATCTTTGGGGCCTTAGGTCTAACTTTAATCCTCCACCTAAATTTTATGTTTCCAGTGATATATAAGGTTCTTAGAATCATTATTCACCAAATAATTACTTTGGTTTAAGGGCTAACACAAAAGAAATTAGCTATAAGTTCAAAATCATACATAATGCTCACTTTGACTAGTTTGAGCTTTTGTTGGATTTCTTGCTTTCTACCTCCACCAAACTGATTCTCTAGGTTTAGAATTAGATTTTTGAACTTAATATGACCTGAAGGAACCATTATTCAAGTGGGAACAAGTAGATAATTGAAATCAAAGGACAAGACTTAAAAAGAAGAACTTAATAGAATTACCTTGACTAGTTTTGGTTTATCTTGCTTTCTAGGGCTCCAACTTGAGTTCTACCACTTAGAAACTCTTGGAGATGGTTAAGAGAAGTTGAGAGAAGTGTAAAAAGGTATTGGAGAGGCTCAGATCATGGCTGAAGAGAAAGAGAAAGCAAATGACCAGATTTGGTCAAAAATCAATACTTAAAGGCTAAGAATGGTATAACTTAAATTCTAAGGGGTATTTTGGGTATTTTACACATTACTTTCCATGTGTCAAGCTCTAAAACATCTTTAGCATACTCACCACGTTACTGGTCAATCCTATACACCCAAGTGTAGACCAAAATGGTGAAACCTAGCTTAGAAAGTGAAATCTAGTCATACTTTGACTTATGATCCTATATGGCTAATCTTATTCTAATTTGGTGGAACCTAGCCCATAACCAATCATTAAAAATAAAAATAAAGTCCATTAGACTTTAATTGATAATGCAAATAAAGTATAATTTCCCAATTTATAGAATGCACAGTGAATTTGGTTCTGAAACACATAAAAGATGCATTTTATCGAAAACTACTATTTAACTAAGTAATCAATAAGTAAATGCATGTACACATAGTATTGCTTTCATAATTATATTCTTCGTTCTTTTAGTACACCGAGCTCTCTCTCTGAGGATATTGAACCTTTACACTACATTGGGACACTTCGATAATCATTAGTGTAATAATATGTATATAAATGCACATAACGTAATGAATGAGTATGTTACTACAAAACTAGTATTAACGACTTTTAGATGCCTAATATGCAATTAGAACATATTTATTATTAGCTTAATATGCATGTAAGAACCTTGGGCACCACAGTTCATAGCTTGGAATTATTATCGCTCGATCTTGACATAAAGTGCACTCTTCAGAAATTGAGGGAAAAAGAAAGCAAGAATCTCTAGCTATGGTCAAAGGTGAAAATAATCAATAATAGTGGACCTTGTGAGATTATTTCAAGCCCATTGTTAGTGACAATTATTCAGAGATTCAGTGGCAAGCAATAAATATGAGTTGAAGCTAGCACTTATTAACATGGTCCAACAGAATTAGTATAGGGGATCATTGAATAAAGACCCCAATGTTTACCATGCCATGTTCTTGGAGATTTGTGATACTCTCATGGCGAATGGTATTTCTCAAAATGCAATTATTTCCTTTTGCTCTTAAGGATTAGAGTTAGAGTTGGCTACAATCTTTGTAATACAGTAATGTTGCCACTTTGGAGGATTTGATGCAAAAAAGTTTCCTCAAAGTTCTTTCCTCCATGGAAGACTTCTTAGTTGTGGGGTAAGATTGCTCAATTCAGCCAATTAGATTTTAAGTATCTTTATGAGGTATGGGAGAGAAGCAAGGACCTTATTTGGAAGTATTCTAAATATGGCTATTAAGATTGATTCTAAATCCAATTTTTTCTACAATAGTATGAATGAGCAAACGTGGATGATTTTAGATGTGGCAGCCTGTGGTACTCTTTTGTCAAAAACTACCAATAAGGCTCAACTTTTATTAGAAGAAATGGCTTCCAATAATTACCAATGACTCATTGAATGGTCTATTTTTAAGAGAGTTACGGGAATTGTTACATGAAATGTATATACGTAAAATAACTTCAAGTGCACGGGTCATATACAAGTAATAAAGTGATAAGATGGTTGTCGACCACACGAGGAATTGGGTACTAAATTATCATTAAATACTAGAATTATCATGATCTAACTTTATCAAGATATCCAAAACTAAATGAATTTTTAAGTTAAATAAATACAAATATAAACATAAATGCAAAAATAAAATATGGAGACTTTTATGCACAAATGTACTAGAGGATTGAATTCATCTAATGATCAGCTATATCTTTTGATCACTAATTGCATTCTAATCAATTATTCCTAGTTTATAACCTAAGAACCCGAAGGTATTTCTACTCTCTCTCTTGAGTACCAAGTGAATATCTCTATTCTGAACCTAGAAATTAAGAATTTATTATGTTCAATAGTTCTTTAATCATGGCTTCAAAGAAAATAATAGGTTTTCATAAACTCTATAAGTCCTAGATTATACTATCCTATGGTTGTTTTTAAAATTCCCTTTCTCAAGTACAAAATTCTAGAAATGAAATCATCCAACTAGTAACTAATTAGTTGAGAAGTATTAAGCATGGAATAGCATAAATAAAATCAAGAACAATATCAAAGAATATATTAGAAATCAAGACATAGAATCAAAGTTTAAGTTACATCATACTACAAGTATATAACATTTAATTTAATATAGGATAATCCAATACTAATATCAAAAACAATTTCATATATCCAAGCATATTTAAAATCAAGTATAATACAAAGTTCAAATGAGATTTGGGTGAGAAAGAATACGAGAAAAAATATTTGGTGGAGGTAGAGCTTCAAGCTTAAATTCTTCAAGAAATGCTCTCAAGCTTCTTCTCCAAATTTTACTCTAAAGCTCTCCTCTTTATGAATTTTGAGCTCTCAAGTGTATATCTTCTCTCTAACTCTCAGCACTTGAAATGAAGGCTTAAGGATGCATTTAAGGAGGTCCAAGATGACTTAGGTTGGGTAGAATATCAAACATTTGATCCGATGGTGTCAAGAGTCGAGATTGGCCCTAAAACTTGCTAAAAACGTACTTAAGGTGTGGGGTAGCACCGCGGTGCTCCATGGCAAGTGCCATGGTGGCCTAAGCTTAAGAAGTCTATTTGCCAAGTAGCACCGTGGCACTCTTGGTTTTGGAAATCAGCACGACATCTTTTCTTTATGGGAGTGCTGTTTCAACGTTTTAGCTTCATTTTGCTGTAGTTTAATTGTGTTGCATTCATATTAGACTCACTTTCATCGACAAGTGTTGAAATACTCATATTTCTCACCAATTTATCTTAATTCTCATTTAGTCATAAGAACTATAAAAAACAAAATAAAAACACATCAATCCACCAAAAATGCTTAAGAACTTTCAATTATTTAAGTTAAATGATACATGATTCGTGAGTGAATTAATTACTCATCGAATCTCCCCAAACTCAAATTTTTCTTTTCCTCAAGCAAAACAAAAGAAAAAGAAATAAAAAACACAAATCAAGTACTAAAGACATGAACGACAAAGGAAATACACAAAATCTTCCAAGCTCAAAGGAAATGTAAGCATTGAAATTATCTCGATTTTCAACTTCAAGCATCAATTTAACTCCATGACAAGACTCTTAATATGCAAGTGTGTGCAAAATCATTATCATTTAATAAAATAAACTTCTGATAGACTTGTGTATTTTGATAGGCAATGAAAGATCTCTATATGATGCAATTTGGAACTACCATATGCCTATTTTTCATGTCCCTATCCACTAATGTATGTTAGTATGTCATCAAAGATCAAAGAGTCTTTCATTCTGCTTGTAATGTAGCTTGGGCAAAGGTAAGATAATAAATTAAGGTTTAAATCATCCTTAAACATATTAATCTAGGACTTTTGTAGAGCTATTCGTTGGTATACCAAATAGCACTCCTGCATTATATACCTAAATTTCTCTTCTATCTATACTTCATCAAACACTTACTTATAATATTGTGTCCTTTATTTTTTTAAACAAAAGTTATAAAATAGGACAAAAAGGATGAAAATCATCCTCGAAACTAAAAATTAATATTGTCCTCAATATTAAAAAACAAAATAGAGGATAAGGACACAAATGTTTCACCAAGTTATTCCCTTTTTTTCATTTTTCATTGTTTTTCTTTTTTTTTTTTTATCATAATACCACCCTTCCTCCGAACATGAACATAATACAAATTAACTCTTTTAAACAATCGACATGCTTAAAGGATAAATGTCAATGGTCATTATTTTAGGTTGGCTAAAATGTGGTAGAAAGAGAAAGGTACAAATAGGCTCAAAGTGGATGTCAAGGTTAGCTTGAAAGGCTCAAACAGCCTAAAGATGGCCTAAATTATTTCTCCAATGACATCTAACATGAAATTTTGTCTTAAGCTTTAGTCAAATGGGTTCTAGAGTTCATGAGATATCAATGCCTATCTATTACATACAAGTTTTCTCCAAAAGCTCAAAGAGTTAAGTACTCACGATTATCGTGCTCAAATGTATAAAATCAAGAATAAAATTCAATTAATGCGAGTCAAGCACACGGATCATCTCAATGAATTACATTTTAAAAGATCTAAGAGAACATTACATAACTATACTCGTCATCAATATCAAGTCCTAAATTCTATTTCTAAGCCTTGAAATCAGTTTTATAGAAGTAAAAGGCATGAGTTTTAGCAAAAGCTCAAACTAGTCAAGGTGAGCTTTTTGTAGAATTTAGAATTGGTAATCTATTTCTTTTGCTTTAGCTTTCAAACAAGAGCTCTTATTTGAGGAATAAAGGATTTAGGAAACCGTATTGCTAGAAATATAGAATTTATGTGGTGAATTAAAGTTGCCTAAATTCCTAAGTTCACTATTAGTGGATTTAAGTGTTTTCATGTGTAGTATATTAAGTTATCTATACTTGTAATCTGATTTTATAAAATTGAAATGTATATTTTGTTGATCCCATTATGTAAATATATTTTTTTGGTTGCTAGTTGTGACAATAGAAAAGTGTAAAACTGGTTTTAAACTTTGTCTAAACCGAAAGACATTCAAGTGTACTTAGATTATTCTAAATAATCCTCTTTAATGTGTATATGTGGGAATTGATTAGTCAATTATCATTACAAGCCTTAAATCATGATTTAAAAGATGTAGGAAATGTCCTGAAAATAGGAAAGGTGCTGTCCAATTAATTCTAAAACCAAATGGTAATATTTAGAAACAAGTAAACTTGTTTTTACGAAATTATATGCCACTTTGAATCATTTTTGTGCTAGAGAGATAGCATTCATACTTTGATGATTTTAATCAGCTTTTTAATGCTAGTTATTGGCTATTACATACCTCAAATGACTTGTATGCTTTCGGGTCATTTTGTGATTAAGTTTCTTGATTTTTTTATGAAAGTTGCGATTTCAGCCTTGTGGTCATTTTTTCTTTAAGCATTTTACTTTGTAGTGATCATTTTAGTAATAAAACTAATATCAGGTCTTTCGTACACGTGATCCTTTTCACTATCTTTTCTATGACACACAATATAAGTAAATATTTTTTTAACTACATCATAAGCAATATAGTAAATACAAGATGTTTTCTTACATGTTTTGGTATATTATAGTAATATGTATTATTGCCATAGTTGATGTAAGTTTATGAAAGACATAAGCATGACATGATCATTTACGCATAATTTCAAAGAAGTGAAGTTTTCCACCAATTGGCTTCAAAATAATACCATTGTACTAATTTTACGACATATGTTTTAAGTGCATCATTTAGTCCGTTTATGTTAGGTAGGTATGGATTACACAGGCGTCCTTCATGCACAGGTGAGCATAACCAACGGACTATCGAGACTGAATATTATACTATGACATATGTGAGGTGCATTACTTAGTCAGTCTGTATTGGGTAGGTATGAGTTGTATTGGCCATGTGTTTTCTTTCCTTATAGGTAGGCACGACCTTCTGACTACCGCAACTTTGTACTGTACTCAAGCACCTTGTAAAGAATGTTTTCTAAGAAAAGTGCATCAAAATTAAAAGTTATGAAAGAAAGAGTACAATAGGAATTTGGATAAAGTTTATGCATGAAACATGTTCATAAGTATGCATGATCTCTACTTACTGAGAATTTGCTCATATAGCTCCTATGATACAGGTGAGAGGACATATGACATATAGAGTTGCTAGTTGGCTAGCATACTTTTTTATCGCTATGATCTTATAGATATAGATGAACTTGACATGTGGGCAAAAATTTTGTATTTTGTTATTTTAATATGGTATAAATATTACTACTGATGGCAAGATAAATTGGTAAGGACTTTTGGTTGTACATTTTGTAATGATAATTTTAGAAAGTATTACCACGTAACTTCCTTTGTTTTAGCATTTGAAAACTTTAAATTTCCCTACCATTTTGCAAAACTAATGTTATGATTTATGAAAGAAGAATACTTCTTACCTTGACCTATATAGTCATATAGATAAGTTAAGAGGTATTACATTTATGGTATCAGAGTAGAGGTTTAGTCATTTTTGAAGACTATCTATGTATGTATGATCATATGATAAAAAGCTTAGTCAACTTATAAGTCTAATTATTTTCATACGTGCATTTCATTATTGTTATATAAGTTTGATTCATATATTATTATTGGCTATTATGTTGTTTGTGAGTAAAAGGTCACTATGTAGGAAATCATAAGAAAAGGTAAAGGTCAGACAGGCCAATAGTGGGATGATTAAGAGAAGCATAAAGACACCACTATATGTTGATTGGCTAAATTAGTAGAGAGATAGGCTCAACACATTGAGAGACTTATAGAACGAGATCAAAGGATATAGCAACAATTATTAGCACAAATTATAGCTAGACAAGAAAACCATGAACCTTTTTTTGAAAGGTTCAGGAAGAATAAACCTATAGCTTTCAAAGATGAAATAGATCCATAATTAGCTGAGGAGTGAATTTAGAGTTTGGAGGGTATCTTTGATTATATAAGAATCCGTGAGGAGCAGAAAGTTTCTTGTGCTACTTATATATTCCAAATACATGTCAGGCCCTAGTGGGATTCCATGAAGTTAATTACTACTGTTAACAGATTGACTTGGAAGAGATTTAAGAACTCTTTTACGGGAAGTACTTTAGTGAAGCTCATCAACTGGCGAAGGCAGCTGAGTTCACTAATTTGAAGCAGGGTGGTTTGTTTATGTGTGACTATATAAAAAAATTTGATGATCTATCCTGATTGCGTTTCATATGGAGAGTACGAACGAGCTGAAAGTAAATCAGTTTTTATATAGGCCTAAAAGAGAAATATATAGTGATATTAAGATGTCTACAGGGAAAGGTATACTTTACATGGAAGTTGTAAAGAAAGCCCTTGGAGCTGAAGAAGCCAAACTGAAGGTGGTAAAAGCACCAAAAATTAGAAAAAATGTAAACATGGCAAAGGCGAAATACAAATTTTGGAAAAAGGTACTCAACTAGGGTTTAATGGAGGCAAAAGAAAATATCTACATGGTCAAAGACAAAGATAAGATCCTTCAAAGTGCCTAGCAATAGGTTAACAAATGCAATCTATTTCGAATGAAAAAATTATATGTCCCAAATGTAGAAAGCCTCATAAAAGCGAATGTCTTTAAGGTAGTAGCGCATGTTATACTGTAACACTCCATAGTTTAACTATATTGCCATATACAGTCAAACTATGAAGTATTATTTTTTCTTAAACCATATCCTTTAGTTTTATAAAAAAGTGGGCAAATATGAACTTTCCAAAACCTTTAAACAAAGCTACTGCATGGTATTTCTTATTAAAAATATCTTTACAAAATATACAATCAAAAGAGTTTTCACCAGTCTATTTTGCCATGAGTGCTAGTATTTACATTACACTAAAATATCTTAAAACAAAATTGTCACCTACAGATCATAGCGATAAAATACAGGCCAAGCAACTAGCTACTCAACACTAAAGTGTGCTCCTCATCTACATCACAAGACTAATATGAGCTAAGGCTCAGTAAATAAAAACTATACATTCTCAGTAAATAAAAACTATACATTCTCATGTATGCTTTGAAATCTTATCAAGTTCCTATTGCTAGTCATGTGAGTCAATAGGCTATGATAACGTTGGGTAGAAACTCTAGCCAAAAGTAAAAATAAGTTGCGACCATTGTGTGAGGCTTTTGAAAACTCCTTCCCTTATCAAAGAGGCATCCCATACCGTGCTAATATTGTCCCGCTTCAACAAGACACCTAATGAGATCCGTAAGTCCCGCTTCAATGAGAGAATCTACATCAACAAACTTACCTACCTTGCTCCGATGGACTACCAATTACCATTAAAACTTATCTTATAAAATCGGTACAGTGGTACTCACTTTTAAATACTCTATAATGAAATTCTCAATTTGTATGCAAGACATGTCATATATATGCTATTTCATAACTTTCAAGAATAAGTAAGTTTCACATAATGACATCTCCTATGTAATTCTTATGACATAGTTGTAAGTCCTTACTTACCTTGTGTCTTGAATAGAAATTGATAGTGAAAAGGGTCAATATCCTCCGGAGAATGGTGTGCTAATCACATTTCATAAATTACTATTATTCAAGATGCACATTTTATTAAAAGAAAGCATTAAGATACTTGAACAAGACGGAGATCAGAACTTTCACTAAATTAGGAAGCTTGATCTCAAAATTACCCGAAAGCGTAAAAATCATTTGCAGTACTTAGCAGTCAATAATTAGCATCGAAAAACTGGTCCAAAGTATTAAAATATGAATGCTAGTTCATTAGCACAAAATGATCCAAAATGACATATAATTTAGTGAAAACTAGTTTAATTACCTCTAAATAGTGCCATATCATTTTAAAAATATTTGGAGAGTACCTATACTATTTTTTGGGACATTCCCACATCTTTTACATTATGGTTTAAGATCTACAATAAAAGTTAATAAGCCAATTTCTATATATACACATCAAAGAGGATCATATAGAACAACCTAAATATACTTGAATTTTTTTCGTTTTAAACAAAGTTTAAAGCTACTTTTACACTTATGTGTCATCACAACCAGCCATCAAATGAGTGTAATAAATAATAGAATCAGTAAATATACACTCTAAGTTTAAGAAATCAGATTACAAATATAGAAAACTTAATCCACTACACATAAAAACACTTAAATCCATAAATAATAAACTTTAGAATTTTAGGTTTAAATTTAATCCTCCACTTAAATTCATCAAATAAAATATTTAAGGGCTACAGAAAGAAAAATTAATTACAGACTTAAAATCCCAATCAGGCCTTACCTTGACTAGTTAGAGCTTTTGCTGAAGCTTTTGCTTTCTACCTCCACCAAACTAATTTTCAAGGCCTAGAAATAGATTTTAAAGAAGACCTAGCGAAACTATTATTTAAGTAGGAACAGGTGGAAAATTGAAATTAAAGAACAAGACCAAAGAAGAAGAACTAGTAGAATAACCTTGACTAGTTTTTATCTATCTTGTTTTCTAGAGCTCCAACTTCAGTTCTACCACTTGGAAACTCTTGGATATGGCAAAAAAGAGTTGAGAGAAGTGTATAAAGGAGCTAGAGAGATTCAGGTCATGGCTAGAGAGAAAGAGAAAGAAAATGACGAGATTTGGTCTAAAAGTGATACTTAATGGCTAAGAAAAACTTAATTGCTAAGAAAAGACATAACCTAAATTTTGAGGGGTAGTTTCGGTATTTCAAATCTAACTTTTCATCTGTCCAGCTTTAAAACATCCTTAATATATTTACCACATTGCTGGTCACTCTTTTACACCTAAGTGTAAAAAAAGTTGGTAAATCCTACCTTAGAAAGTGAAAACTAGTCATACTTTGACTTATGATCTCATGTGACAAGTTTTATTGTGACATGGTCGGACCTAGCTCTATAACCAATCATTAAACACAAAAATAATTCAATTAGACTCCAATTAATAATGCAAACATAATGTTAGTACTTAATAATTAGAATACACAAAAAATGACATTATGCGATTAAGCTCAATCTAAGCTAGCTTAGTACAATAAAACATAAATCAGTGTCGTGAATGCCACCTCATGCTTACTTAGAGCCGACAAATAAATTGCTATAAATAAGTTTTGGACATTGAATTAAAGTTATTTGATGTGTTAAACACATAGTGAATTAAGCTCTGAAATGTAATGCTCCCAAACTCAACTATACGACTATGTAGGTCAAACTATGAAACATTACTCTGTTATAAATCATAACTTTTGTTTTGTTCAAAAATTTGGGCCAAATTTAAACTTTTCAAGCTTTAAAACAAAAGAAACTGCATGGCATTACTTTTTGAAAGTGTCTTTGCAAAATATACAACCAAAAACTCCTTATCAGTTTATCTTACCATCCGTAGTGATATTTACATCACACCAAAATATCAAAATATAACGAAAACATCGCCCACAAGTCAAGCTCGTCTATATTTGTATGATCATGGCGACAAGAAAGCATGCTAGCCAACTAATAACTCTATACATCATATATATCCTCACCTACATCACAACTACTAAATGAGCTAATGCTCAGTAAGTAAAGATCATGCATGTCCATGAATGTGTTTCATGTATAAACTTTATTGAAATTCCCATTGTACTCTTTCTTTCATAACTTTTCATTTTGATGCACTTTTCTTAGAAAATATTTCTTTATAGGGCCCATGAGTAATGGGCAGTCGGTAGGCTATGCCCACCTGTGCGGGAAGGAAACATATGGCCAATACCTACCCAATGCAGACCGATTAAGTAATGCACCTCATAAATCTCATAGTACAATGCTCAGTCCCGGTAGTCGGTAAGCCGTGCCCACCTATGCAGAAAGGATGCCTGTGCAAACCATACTTACCCAATACAGACAGACTAAACACTGTACTTAAAACATATCTCGTAAAATTAGTACAATGGTACTACATTAAATCCAATGTGTGGAAAACTTCACTTCTTTGAAAATCATGCTTAAATGATCATGCCATAATTATGTTTCCATAAACTTTACAACAATAATATAAATAATACACATAAGCATGTAAGAAAATATCTTGTATCTATTATTGTTCTTGTGATGCAGTTAAAATAAATCTTTACTTACCTTGTGTCTGGTAGAAAAGATAGTGGAAAGGGTCAGTATCCTCTGTGGTAAGGTGTGTAGTAGACCTGATGTCAATTGTATTACTACATTATCACTACAATAAAAAATTTTTAAAGAAAACAAGTACAAGACCGAATCACAACTTTTACAAAAGAAGCAACCCTAATCACATCTGAAAGTGAGAGAAGAAGGGGGACGGGTGAGCATGTAAATACTCAGTAGAGATTCAATTACATGTTTTTAACTAAATTACGCTACAATGCTATGGAGTGTATTTGGTGTCATTCGACGATTATTCGGAGGGTAAGTTGCCATTTTCAAACCCTCGATTGCTTATTTTGAAATATCATTTTTGAATGAGGTCTTAAATCGAGAAAAAAATATCATTTTTGAATTCCTAGTATCTAAATTACCTCAGCTAGATATATAACTTAACCAATTCGACTCGGACTGAAACTTGCATGACACGTAAAATAAGATAAAATCAGAACTGTCTGATCTCGGTTTTCATTTCTGTCACTAAACATAGTCATTATATATCTTATTTTTATATTTTCATTAATACATTACAAATATGATAATTATTTTACAATCTAACCTTTAAATTAAAAAATTAATACCTAAAATAAAAAATCTTAAAAATTGTGGACAATGGAAAAATCTAATCCAAATAATTTGGAGTTAAAATATTATACGATGAGAAAGCTTGCTTTGAGACGAGATCGCAAAACCTAAAATCGCAGCTTGATGTCGCGGGAATCGAAGCCAATGACCAAATATCTCTCTGTGGCAGTTTTCAGCTCTTCAATGTCATTTCGCAACTTCGATAGCCACAGGAATTGGGCTAGAGCTTTATCCGGTTGTGGCACGTCTTTTTGGGTGGTCGGCAGTAGCTAAGTCTCTTACCAAAGGTGCAGCTATGCAGAAGAGGCCGTTTAAATATTATATATGTATATATTTTTATTTTGTTCTATCGGGGTGGAGAAAGAGAGAGATACGAGAGAAAGAGAGGGAGAAGAAGAAAAAGAAAAGTGTATTTTGACTTTTAAAAAAGGCTGTAGCTAGGTCAACTGCCTTCTAGAAAAGGTTACTAGAGGTGCGGCTACGTGGTCGAGGCCGTTTAAATATTATATATATATATATGGTTGTCAATCTAATAGGTTTTTTTTTCCTTTAGTTATGGATAGATACTTTTTTTAGTCGTTAGATCACCATTTAATAGTGATCTAACGGTTATAATGAAGTGCATGAAAAAATGTGTATCATTAATATTTTTTCTCTCTTTTATTTTTTATAATAAAAAAATATGTATACTAAATTTTGATTGGCCAAATTAATACCTATGCATAGGTAAAAAAAAAAATACCTACTGGATTGGTACCATATATATATATATATGTTTTAATTTTGTTCCGTCGGTCGGGTTGAGGAAGAGAGAGATACAGGAGAAAGAGAGGGAGAGGAAGAAAGAGAAAAGTCTATTTTGAATTTTAAAAAACGCTGTGGGCTTCACCTATTAAATATATATATATATATATATATAAATATACTTAAAAAATTGGGTTTTTAAATCAAATATAAGAAAGCGGATACATCTTAACAATTCTTTAATAAAAGGTAAATGATGGGTCGGAATTCACCTTTATAGTTGGAATGCTGCAATATAAGTTGGGTTTTAAGTTTTCATATCATCATATGCTTGACAAATTGTCGAAAAAACATTAAAAGAAACAAAAAAAAACTTTTGTTGGAATAACTTCGTCACTTAGAAGGGTGAGCTCCCAACCAAATAGACGAAAAGGACACAAGCCTCAATTTCACACAAGTAAATCTCATTCTCTTTATTTTTCGATTGAAAGTTGTTAGGAGATCAGTTTTACGGAAACGATAACATACAGTTAAAATACGAATTGAGAAAATTTGGATAAAATGAAAAAGATAAGGCACACAAAAAAATTAACGTGGTTCACCTAATTTAGGCTACGTCCACAGATAAGGTTGTGAAGAATTTCACTATGAAAAGCAGATTACAACTCACTTCTCTCTAAATACAAGGAGAAAACAAATGAACATCTCTCTCTTGAAATAGAAAAAAACACTCTCTCTAAACAATTTAGGAGAAAACAAGTGAGACACTAAGAGGAATTCCTAGGCTTGAATTCTCTCTTAGAAAGGAATAAGATTTAGAATGGGATGCAAAACAAATGATGAAGCCCTCCGTGTTTATATAATTTGAAAGGTGGTGTGAACTCCATCTTTTACTATTGCTATTACGGCTGCTTTTTTCACTATTGCTATTGCGGCTGCCTTTTTTACTATTCCTATTTCGGCTGCTTTTTTTACTATTCCTATTGTGGCTTCCCTTTTTACTATTCCTATTGCGGCTGCCTTTTGACTGTTCCTATTGCGGCTAGTTGGTGAGCTGCAATTGTTAATTGTTCAACATTCTCCCACTTGAAGACTTGATTTTAATCATGTCTTCACACTTGATAAATTTCTCTTTTCTTCCCTTGTCAATTCTTCATGCTGCTTCTATTTCTGCTAGGCTATATAAGGATCTACACTATTGGAACTTGTCAGTGTTGATTGATTTGGTTAAAGCATCTGCTAGGTTCTCCTTTGTGTGAATCTTCTTCATATCCACATTTCCATCTTCTACTACTTCTCGAACAAAATGATATTGAATGCCAATGTGCTTTGTCCTGGAATGAAAGGCTGGATTCCTTGCAATGTGCGAGGCACTCTGACTGTCACAAAATAGAGAAATCTTTTCTTGTTTGTGCCCGAGCTCCTCCAATAACCTTTGAATCCAAATTGCTTCTTTATAAGCTTGTGTAGCTGCTATGTATTCTGCTTCTGTTGTAGATAAAGCCACAACAGTTTGCAGTTACGAAACCCAGCTTATAGCTCCTTTTGCAAGAGTAAATACATAGCCTATATTAGATTTTCGTTTGTCAAGATCACCTGCAAAATTTGAATCAACATATCCTCTGACAGTAAATTCTGATCCTCCGTAACATAATGCAATATCTGAGGTTCCTTTGATGTATCTCAGAATTTTCTTTATAGCATTCCAATATTCTCCACTAGGATTCGCCATATATAGACTAATCGCTCCCACTGCTTGTGCAATGTCTGGTCTTGTATATATCATAGTGAACATTAGGCTTCCCACTGCCGATGCATACGGTACTCGAGACATCTCCATCCTCTCTACTTCATTGCTAGGACACATCCTAAAAGATAACTTGAAGTTAACAGGAAGTAGGGTAGAAATCGACTTACAATCTTGCATATTGAAGCGGCATAAGATTTTCTTCAAATAATTCTTCTGAGAAAACTGAATCTTCATGTTACCTCTATCTCGGTGAATTTGTATCCCTAGAATCTTGTTTACTGGTCCCAAGTCCTTCATATCAAATTCCCTAGCTAACTGTGCCTTCAATTCTTAGATTTTACCTTTGTTGGGGCCAACTACCAACATGTCATCCACGTAAAATAATAAGATAATGAAGTCACTATCTTCATCAAACTTCCTGAAGTATGTGCAGTGGTCTAAACTAAGTCTGTTGTACCCAAGGCTTTTGATAAAGGAATCAAATCTCTTATACCAACATCTCAGTGCCTATTTGAGACCGTATAGAGATTTGTTCAACCTGGCAAACTAAGTTCTCCTTGCCTATTTTAGCAAAACCTTCAGTTGGAGCATATAAATCTCTTATTCAAGTTCTCTATGAAGAAAAGAAGTTTTCACATCTAGCTGCTCTAGATATAGGTCAAATATAGCACACATCGCCGAACTACAGGTGAAAATATCTCATTGAAGACAATACCTTCTTTGTGAGTATATTCTTTTACTACCAATCTCACACGATACCGCTCCACTTGATCATTGCTATCACGCTTGATCTTGTAGACCCATTTGTTGCCAATAGCGTTCCTTCTTTATAGTAGCGAAACAAGAGCCCATGTCTTGTTCTTGTGAAGGGCTTCAATCTCTTCTTGCATTGCTGTCATCCATAGGGATACATCTAAGCTTTTGGTAGTCTCATAGAAAGTTATTGGCTCTCCATCCTCTATTAGAAGTCAGTACGCAATATTGCTCTCAGTGATATAATCCGAGTGCCATGCCGGTGTTCTTCTCTCATGAGTTGACCGACGAATTTCATAAGCCTCTTGCTCGATTGGTTCTTCTACTTCGTACTCTAGTGCTACTTTAGAAGAATCTTAATCTTCAGTATTCTTTTCTACCTGAACTGTAGTAGTTTTTGGTCTACTATCGTCTCCCTTCCCTTGTAGTTTATTCTCTGAAAATATCACATCTCTACTGATGATAACTTTCTGGGCAGTGGGATCTCATAAGTGATATCCCTTGACTCCATCAGCATATCCCAAGAGTACACACCTTCTGGACTTTGAATCCAGTTTTGTGATTTCTTGAGTATTGTACATCACGTACACAGGACATCCAAACATATGTAAGCGAGAATAATCAGCTGGCTTACCAGTCCATATCTCAATCGGTGTTTTCAGATCAATCGCTGTTGATGGAGATTGATTAATTATATAACAGGCGGTTTTGACTGCTTCTACCTAGAATATCTTGGGTAGACCTGCAGCTTTCAACATTGCTCTTGTTCTTTCCAACAAGGTTCTGTTCATCCCCTCTGCCACTCCATTTTGTTAAGGAGTATATGCCACTGTGAACTGCCTCTTGATACCTTATTGTTGACAAAAGTTATCAAATTCGTTACTTATATATTCTCCTCCATTGTCCGTCCTTAAACACTTGATTTTTTCTCCAAATTCAAGCTCTATCCGTGCTTTGAATATTTTGAAGACTGAAGACACATTTTCTTTCCTCTTGATAGGATACACCCAACATCTCCTGGAGTGATCATTAATAAAAGATACAAAGTATCTAGCTCTTCCTAGGGATATTATCGGTGCTTGCCAAATATCAAAGTGAACCAAGTCTAGAACTTTTTACTTCTAGAACTAGATGTGCTAAACTTTAATCTATGTTGCTTGCTTGTGACACAATGCTCACAAAAGGGTAAAGATACCTTTGTGAGACCAAGAAGCAACCTCCGTTCAGAGAGAATCTTCAAGCCTCGTTCTGACATATGGCCAAGCTTACGATGCCACATCATCATTGATTCTTCTCCGGAATTTGTTGAAGCAATTGATGCCTCTGCTTCTATCAGTGTATCTCCTTTAAGCATGTATAGATTCAATGCGATTTTCTCCGCCTTCATTACTACAAGCGCACCCTTCATAATCTTCATGATCCTGTTCTCGACACGAGTTTTGCAATAAGGTTATCTAATTGTTCCAAAGACAATAGATTTTTCTTCAGGCCCTTCATATGTCGCACCTCTTGAATAGTACGAATAGTGTCATCGTACATATTTATCTTGATAGTACCAATTCCAGCGATCTCTAAGACATGATCGTTACCCATGAATACAGATCCTCCAAAGATAGGTTCATATGTATGAAACCGTTCTCTGTGAGAAGTCATGTGTCATGTTACTTCCAAATCCACAAAACAAACATTAGTGAGTTACTATCTGTCCTTAAAAATTGTTGTAGCTTCATTATACAGGATTTCTCCATCATCTGAAGTATTTGCAACATTCCCCTGAGCATTTGATGACTCGAGATCCTTCCTTCTGGAATCTCCATTCTTCTTGAGTTGCCAACACTCCCTTTTGACGCGCCCTTTCTTGCCACAATGATAATACTTGATATTCTTCTCACTTCTTGACTTTGATCTACCATGACTCTGACTCCTACTGGGGCCACTTTTCGTTGATCTCTCTCTCATTGTTAAAGCCTCTACTTACTGTGAACTTGCTAATCTATCTTCTTTGTTCTTACGCCGATTTTCTTCTTCGAGAACAGTAACTGTAAGATCGTTGAAAACTACAGTTGTAGCATTGCTGATCACATTTATGATAAGTTGATCATACGAATCAGATAGACTCTGAAGTAAGATTTCTGCACATTTATTATCCTCTATTTTATGCTCTATTGTTGTGAGCTGTGAGAATAGAGTGTTGAGGGTATTGATGTTGTCGGTTACTGTTATTAATTCCGCCATTTGAAGGGTATAAAGCCTTCTC
This sequence comes from Parasponia andersonii, assembly GCA_002914805.1. Classification (NCBI taxonomy): domain Eukaryota; kingdom Viridiplantae; phylum Streptophyta; class Magnoliopsida; order Rosales; family Cannabaceae; genus Trema; species Trema andersonii. The sequence goes on from JXTB01000652.1 coordinate 170,885, forward strand.
TTCAAGAAAAGTTTGTTGTGAAGCGACTTGGACTAATACAACTTTGTCAGTGTATCTCCTTGGCTGACTTCTTCTCCTCAATGCTCGACAAGACTCTATCTGCTAATGCCATATGTAAGTTAGCGATAGTATTGCTATCCATCTCGTCCCACTTTTTATCATCAGTAATCTCAGCAGGCATTTCTCCAATTGCTGCTAGGCAATTATCTTTTTTCAAGATTGCCTTTATCTTCATTTTCCACAAAGAGAAATTACTCCTATTAAACTTCTCAATATCGAATTTTACCGCCATTTTTGTTCACCACGATTTATTCAGTTACCACCGTTTCAATGTATATGAATAATACCATATACGTGAACAGTACCGTATATATGAACAGTACTCCAACTAATGTATCTAATACCACTGTTAGGAGATCGGCTTTGCAGAAGCGATAACACACAGTTAAAATACGAGTTGAGAAAATTTGGATAAAATGAAAAAGATAAGGCACACAAAAGAATTAACGTGGTTCACCCAATTTAAACTACGTCCACGGATAAGGCTGTGAAGAATTTCACTATGAAAAGAAGATTACAGCTCACTTCTCTCTAAATATATGGAGAGAACAAATGAACATCTCTCTCTTGAAATAGGAAAAAATACTCTCTCTAAGCAATTTAGGAGAAAACAAGTGGGACACTAAGAGGAATTCCTAGACTTGAATTCTTTCTTAGAAAGGAAGAGGATTTAGAATGGGATGCAAAATAAGTGATGAAGTCCTCCGTATTTATAGAATTTGAAATGTGGTGTGAACACTATTTTTTACTATTGCTATTACGGCTACTCTTTTCACTATTGCTTTTGCGGCTACCCTTTTTACTATTCCTATTGCGGCTGGTTGGTGAGCTGCAATTGTTGATTTGTTCAACAAAAGTAACTATCTTTATTTGTTAAATAAATTCTTCTTTCCTCAAATCCCCATTAAACTATCTTCCAGCCAACAAATTGTGTACTACTAAGACAACAGAGAATTGAAACAAAACGTTCCCCGAATTTTAAGTACTTAGATCAACTAACTGTTTTCTAAAAGTTCAAGCAACAAAACTGATTTGGACTGCTTACCAAAACTGGGTAGAAAACCCGAAAGTGGAATCGAAATTTACACTAAAGTGGCATTGAAAACAATGCTTTGGAGCAGAGCCAAGTAGAATTAGGTGCTTTCGTAACAATGTCTGAAAAAAATTGAGGGTAATACTGCACAAATTAACAAAAAAAAAAAATTCAACAACAGACCAAACAATTTATTACTAGTGTGAGGCCTTTTAGTCCGACTTATATCTAAAGTTTGGATATATCTCAGTCCCAACTTAGCTCTGTTATGCCTAAATTTTAATTAAGATACATGAAAAAAAAAAATAAATAAATAAACAACATTTCCTTAACATACAGCCAATTCATTGAAGGAAATTCAATTAATAAACCCACAAAACCAAGCAATCATCTTCAACCCAAGCGTAAGATAATTAAACATGCAAATACGAGCCCCACTTTCTCGAGCCAAATCAAAATTCATTATTTGAAGGTACAATTAAATTAATAGTTACTGGAGGATGGTTTTAAAAGTCTCTGGCCTTCACGAGCTTGCAGAGTTGTGGTTTCCCCAATCTGGTTCTATGTGAAATAGGACTTGTGTAATAGAACTATCATTTGGGCCTTTTTCTTTATCAAATTCAAGAGTAAGTCCTATTTAGATAATAATTTAACAACTTCAGCTGAACTGAAATTTTGAAATTTGGGTTTGTCAGGGGTGGAGATTCAAATTAGTTTTTAGAACTTTTGAAATTTTGGATCATCCACGCGCACAAAATTATTAATTGTTCTTTTTTTTTTCCTTTTAAATTTTAACGTTTTTATAGCAAAGAAAAAAACTATCATTAACATCTAGCATTTTAGAAGTAGCACTTTTTTGAGAATGCTATCCCTTATTCAATAAAAGCTTAATTTTATTTAAAAAAATAATAAAATCCACGTAGATTTAGAATCAACTGGAACAAACATATCCATTGAACTAAATTTATAGTACAGATTCTTACATAACTGGAAGGACTTATAGCAATAAAAAAAATAAAGAAAAGAAAAGAAAAAATTTCTACTAGAGAGAGATCTAAGATATCTCCACTTCAGGAAAAGGGTTACATATCATGACCCGAGACTGGGGTCAATAGCAGAATAGGTGTTTCATAAAATAAAAATACTAGAAATGATTTCAAAGACGTTTGAGAACTTTAATTTTTCAAATTAGCCTTGATAAAATACTTAATTGAATTAAAACTTACAGTTATGTATCACTCATTATTACATAGACAGTAAATAAAAGATGTATTTAATAGTCATGCATCAAGCATTCATCTCACATCCAAACATAGACATAGGTTATACAAATCGTGTCCAAATTTCACAATTAAACTGAGATATTATTCAATCTAAATTCCTACTCATATTTATATTCCATAAGTCTAGATAGAATTTACCAAAATATAAATAAACTAGTAAGCTTTCAATGTTTCACTCTAAGTCTCTATGTCCAGATCATACTTAGTGCCACCTAAGGGGAAGAAAGGGTTAGCCAAATCCCAGTAGAGAATCGATTACATATTTTTATATATAATAAAAATATATTCATGTTGAAGGTCTTGTATGGTTAGTAATTCATTCAAAATAGTTTATAAAATTCAAATAAAAATTACAGTCCAAAAGTTCAAATATTCTAAACCATTATAAAACATTACATCAAAATAAGTACATATCTATTCAAGCCAATATATAACTATGTATGAAATCATAATATCCGAGGTATCCTAGTAGGTCACTCATAAGTCCGAGTCACCTATAAAGGTAACTATAAGTCCGAGCACTTAATGTGGGATACTATAAGTTCGACGGCTATGTAAATGTGTGAATATATACAAATACTATATGAATAATAGAATTATGATATGCACTATTTCTACAAAATCACATAATAATCATGCAGTATTCTTTAATAAAACCACTTTAAGTCCTCAAAGTTGAATTCTCAAATTATTTTAGATTTTTCAAAAATTTCAGCACCACAACAACCGTTTTTACTCAAAACCCAAAATCTATTTTCTTGTAGAAACAGTTTAAAATAATATACATGACAGGTCAATCAGGATGACATGCCTCCCAGAAAGTTTAAATCTCAAATCAGGTCAAAATATATTTAAACACAAATTTTATAAATTAATTTACGAAATTTTATATTATTTAAAATATATAAATTTATAAATTAAACTAATTTTAGAATCAAGTAATCGAATCTCTACCTCAATTGAGTAATTAGATAGTCCTATGGTACAATAGAGAATGTTTGACGTCGTTTGGCAGTCGTTCGGAGGGTTCGGGGTCATTTTCGAATTATCGATTGCTTGGTTTGAAAATTCAATTTTCAAATAGAGCATTAAATTATGAAACGGATTTTAATACTGAATTTCTATTACTCAAAATAACTAAGTTAGACATATAACTTATCCAATTTAGACTCGGGGCCGAAACCTAGCCCCCGACATGCAAGACAAGGCAAATCTGAGCTATCTGATTTTATTTTCATACGTATTTTGAAACATAGTCAATATGTATCTCATTTTTTACCATTTTATATATACATTCCAAAAATGATATTAATTTTACAATCTAAAGGTCTTATCGAAAAGTCAACTCTGAAACCAGTTATCCATAAAATTATTCAACTAGAATAAAATCGAGCGAGAGAAAATTAAGCTACGAAATACATACCATGTGATTGATCGTGAGGAGACGAGCCGATAGAGACTAGTTTCACGACCTAATGTTGTTGGAATCGGCACTGACAAGCTTTAAAATCCATGGCTTTTTTGTGTCACTAGCGGCAAACTGAGTGTCTTCAGGCAGCTGGATCAACAACGACAGTGGTGGTTGGGGGGGCGTTTGTCAGAGATTTGTCAGAATTTTTGTGTTTTCCCCAGTTTTTGCAAAGGAAAATCGCGAGAGAGAAGAGAGAGAGAAAGAGTCATGTGCTGGCCACGTTGCTTGGTATAAATGAGCTGTGCAATTTTTTTTGCATATAAGTCCATGCTTTTCTAATGTTCTTTCAATTAGGTCCTCGAAATTTACAATTGAGCCCCTGATTCGAAAATTTTTCTCATTTTAATCCCAAATTTCGAATTTTAATTTTCTTTTTTTCTTTTTTGGAAAATATGGTCAAAAGACCAATTTATCTTTACAAAATATTGGGATTTTACATTACGAACCTAAGAAAAACTCAGAGCACCACTTTGGCTTCAATACGTAAGTTAATAGAGGAGAGGAGATGGTGAAGAGAGGGACATGAGGAAGCAGTCGGCTGCATTTGAAATAGAATTATACTAAATATCGAAGTTAAAAAAATGAAGTAATGTGCCAAGAAATTTAGTACACATTTGGTATTCTAAACGTCTAGATGAATACTAAATTCATTTTCGCAAACAAAAAAAAAAGATGTCAACCATTAATCAAGCAAGAATTCTGAATGGGAAAAAAAATAAAATTGTCTAATATCGACGTTAAATATAGTAATAACGAAAACGAAATACTAAATTCAGTAACCATAAAAGAAAATTAATACAATACAAAATAAAAATCTAAGTAAAATTCTAATTTACTTTTAAGTGCACTCATCATTGTTGTCACTAAGCAATTGTTCTTTCTTGGAACTTTCACTAGAGAAATCGAATATTTCCTCTTCAGAATCTTCAACAATAATCGTATCAGGTTTTGTAGCTTCATAAATATCTTTGTCGGCTTCAGTTCGGTCAACAATTGTCCTATTAACTTTTTCAGTTTGCAAATCTATCTCTTTCAAAAATGAGACGAACATTAAAGAAGATATCTTCTTGGTAAGCATCATGATTAATTTTCTGATGGATTTTCTAGTTCTGCAATGTCTTCTAAGTTCTCTAGGATATCCCATAAGTGAAGATAGTATACCTTCTGACCAACCTGCCAATCTTTCTCCATCAAATCATCTGCCACGTAAAATACTTGTCAAGCTTGAATTGCTAAAATGAAAGGATCTGTTTGATACCATTTTAAGCTAGAATCAGCTCATAAAGTTTAAATCTTTATGTGCTCTATTTTTTTCTTGTTTGAATGTGTCAAACCATTTACATTTGAAGAGTATTACTTTATAGTCCAAAATATGGCTTATCTCTCGTATATATGTAATCTCACCATAAAAATCACACGATTCGCCGTCGTGTTCACCTTCAACACAAATGCAGCAATTTTAAGTGGTACGTCTTTCATCACAAGATTTCATATGGAATTGAACTCTATTCACAATTCAACTGGGATATGAAGAAACATGATAATCAGGTCGACAAGCAATTGCGAAAAGTTCATCATTTACTTCAGGAGAGCCAAGTTCTTGTATTGCCTTTAACCGTATTAGCATTAATATGTTAGTACATTAAATAAAATTTAAAGTAGATTACTAACTAAATTTTGCTTACACATTTTTCAAACCAAGTTGGAAATTCAAGCTTCTCTGTCTGTGACACGTTTGTAACATCAAAACATTCTAATGATTCAGTGTGCTCATTGTAGATTTTTATAGCAAGTCAATATTTTGCAATGATCATCGATTCTATATATGATTGCAACTCATAAGAGTTGTTAAGAATATACGAACGAACTTTCTTGAGTTGCTCACTTGATACGCTTATGATGGCTTGACAGAGTTACTGAAAATAAAAAAAAAGAAAATTTTTTTAACAATCATCTCGATTCTGGTTACGCTCTAGTTGGTTGAATCTAGTTTCAATATCACGTATGTACATTGAACAATAAGTTAATGCTTCATTGGCTATGTACGAGATGTTTGTCAATGAGAATCAAACCTTTTAGACTTTTTTCCTTTCAAACTTCCAATGAATGCCTTTGAAACATATGAGGGAAAAAACAAAGCTATAAATTTTTAAGTTCTGACTAATGAAATATATCTATGAGGTCCAATTTAGAGATGAAGATTTTCTTTTGGATAAGAATTTTTTTTCTTTCAGAGTGAAGATACAGTATATTTTAATTTTTGAAGTAAGATATTAGAATCGGGAATTCAAAAATAATATTAACTATTGTGCGGTCTAAAATCCTAAGGTATGCGACCTCCTCCAAGAAGGATATATGCGACCTCTTCCGTGATGCTTATATGCGACCTCTTCCGCAGGTTTTTGTGCGACCTTCTCCGT